>JAQIWI010000323.1:0-39482 GCA_034698825.1 Deuterosminthurus bicinctus | reverse complement strand
ATGCCATTGCCAACTGTGACAAAATACTGATGAATTGGTGCTGGAATCCGTATATTTGTCTCACATTGGAATCGTAAGCTAGATAAATCCACTGGGGAATGGAGAAGTTGGGTGGGGCCTGCAGCAGGAGGAGTGGTATAGCCCCGCCCTTAGTCAAATTACAATGCATTAAAAATACACTTGAATAATTAGAGTTAATTAATAAATTGACATGGTTTATTTCATTAAAGTTTTTCCCTACATTTAATTCATACAAAAATTAACATGCATTTAAATACTAACGACGACGGGGGCGCAAGCGATTGGCAATCGCTGGTGCGTTAGCGAACTCAAGGTTTTCTTCAAGCTCTCTAACCAATCTGGCTCCTTCACCCACCCGTCGATTATGTCGATTTGGATCCTCCTGTGGTGCAGGCTGGTAAATTCGTCCCACATATGCAACAACATAGTCCGCAAGACGATTCAACTGACGACGTAGATATGGGATGAAAAAAGATGTGACAACTGTTCCAGCCCAAGCGGTCATGCGAACTAAAGCAACCACAACAAACTGAATTTATATTTGTCATAATAACCATCTAAAATAAACTATATAAACTTACCAACTATTCCATGAAGAAATTCGTCGAAGTCTATCGGAGCTTCTTCAGGTCCGAATGGTTCATCAATATCATCACAATCTTCACCCGGCTGTCTCATTCTTCGGATTTGGTCGACAATATCGTCCAGATCGTCAACACAGAGACGTTGATTATTCTCAAAAATAATCCATTTCCATCCCTGTGCTAAGCACGGCGCACATCTTCGTATAAGTCCTATAATTATTAAAAAAATATATATGAATAAAAATTAATTTATTGAAGACGGTGATGACTTACTTGGATCCATTGTGGTTTGGAACATGCAATGAGAAGACAGCGAGTATGAATTTCAAATTTTCATGCAGAATCATTGAGTATTTCTCTATGGATTGTCAGTCAAAACGTAGAAATAATAATGAGTTCATTTTTAGGTAACATTTAATTGTTGTACTAATCACATACGCAGTTCAAGTTCATCACAGCTTGTTATCAGGTCGCATCATTACAAAATGAGGAAAAAGTAAACTGAAAACAGTTTATAAACTACAGTTAAATGTTGCTAATGTCCTCATCATCATAGTGGGCATTCTTATTATAAGCTTGAGTCTTCAATGTATTCTATAGGTGTCTTTCTGTGTTGACTGGGGTATAAGGAGACTATACGTTGACCATACATCATCATCATCATACATTAAGATACGACCGAGTATAAAAACAGACTTGCTTCACTTAACTAATAATAATTACTAAGAACTTTTCTGAGATTCTGTAGAGGCCAGTGATCTTGAATCTTCTCCATTATTACTGTTCATATGTCTTCGTTCATTCAATCGTAGTCGATGCACTGTCTCTGAAACGACACAAGCAATAATTAAAATTCCGTCAGTTTCATTTCCATTTCAAATCCTACAACAACAATGACAATTGGTGCTTGATAAAGAAATTGATTCTTGAAGTCAGACAAATTAATTGGGATTGGTGTAGAACAACAACTCCTTTCATTCCTATACACTCGTCAATTAAAAATAATTATTTAAATAAAATTCAAATTTCATTACCTTTTTCCCTTCCTTCTGTTCTGCCCGCGGCGAGTGGATGGCTCATTCTCCATTAAAATTAATAGCACATCGTTCCTCATGTTATCATAATTAATTTGCTCTCATTAGACACCAAAATTCCATTTTTGTACTTTTAAAATGAGTCTTCAAATCCATTTGTCCACCTGTTAGCTTTTCATCATCATCATCATCATCATCATCATCATCATCATCATCATACATCGAAAGAATAGTAAAATAACTTTAAAATGAACAACAAAAAACTAATTAAATATTTAAGTGATGATGATGATGATGAGTTTGAGACTCTAATGTTGTTTGCCATGACCTTTGCTATCCTCGGAAATGACCGTGAAGATTGTTTCCTCGGAGGAACATGAGGTTGGGCGAGGGCGATAAAGTTGAGCACGAGGTCTGGATCTAGCCACAATATTGTCGAGTTGAGAGTTGAGCGTATCTAAAATAAAAAATGCAATTGATTATTACAGTTTGAATGGAATTTTTTTCATTGACATACGTTCGTCAGTGTCATCCGATTTATACAGCGGATATTGCAAAGCACGCTCGGGAGTTTGAAGGAGAAATTCTTCTGCGTTATTGGATGGAGCTTCATCTTGTGGAATCGCAATGAATCCAGTCCTGGACTTATTTTTTATTTTGGAAATGATCATCTTGGTGAGCTTATATCCAATTGCTCCCAAGATGATTCCAGAAAGTCCAACGCCAGCTAAATTTAGAAGAAAGACCAAATAAAATTCTTTGAGGAAGAATACATAATATTTTTTTAATCTATTCAAAATTGACTTACCTGTTATACCCCAAAATGATGTGGAATTTTGGGATGAGAACTGGAGGCCGGTTGCAATTGGGCATGGATTAGCGAGGGAGTAAATTTTTTTGATTTCGTCGGTCACAGCAAGTGTATCATTTACACAAATGGGTTCTTCCGGGTCCCGAACAATGTAGTACATTAGTTTCTCTGCACAGATTTTGCAGTTTTCCAAGCTGAATGCCATTTTGAATAAAATAGAAGACTGGAACAAATGTGAGGGTGAAGCTTGAATGAAAGCAAAATGTGAATGGCCAAGTATAATGATGACAAGAGGATTCACTTTACAGGAGACTTTCCCGCGTTTCGATTTCAAAGTGACCAATGGTAGACATTGTTTTCATCCACCTGATGTTCCTATTGGTTACTCTCTGTTCATGCAATTTTCACAGCAACTCATGCGATTACTACTGCATGTTGAACGTTTCTTGTCTCTCCCCTTTATTTAATATTGAAGGATCAAATTACCCAAGTCTGACAGTCCAATAACATGATAAAATAACATTCCTTTTTTAGACGAAGAACCCGAACATTATTTTATTTTTGGCAGCATGATGGATACTCATTTGACCACCAACATGACGTGCCAAGCCTGCTTTAATAAAGCAGACTTTGTGTGGGCAATTGTTAACAAAACCTTTGAAGGTTGTTACCTTGAAAGTGATATTGTATTTGAGGTGAAAAATGTGCTCTATAAAAGAAAAGACTGTGCTCCTGAGATGAGTTATAATGTGGCAATCGTTGGTGCAGTTATTGTTGCAGGTACGTAGCTTTTAGGTGTGAGTAATCATTATAAGAATATAAAAAGATTGAAACAGTTTTTTTTTATGTTTTAGCTATTGTCCTGATTATGACCGTGGCTGGAATGACTTTATGGATGAAAAAGAGGAAAGTTCCGGCAACTCCGCAGCATCCGAATCCTGTAGAATTAACATCATACAGCACAGATTCCGAACGCAATGTTCACTCCGGCATTGAATTAGCCGACGCTGGGAGCACATGGGGCTCTGACTTTTCAAGCTATGAAGAGGCCGTGTGAAGATATTACATAAAGATGAGCATTCTTTCAATTATGAATTTTATTACAAAAGTTTTATTGAAACATGCTTTCTCAGTTTACAAAATATTAGATTATAATTGATTTATAATATTAGATAATTATTAAAAATGAGTTCAAAAAATAAATAAAAATAAAATTAGTAAATAATAAAAAAAATATAATGAAAAAAAAATACACAAATTAATTTCAAATTTAAAAAAACAAAATATTTTAAATGATTTTTTTAAAAAAAATTACAAAGCCAAAAAAGATTAAATAAACATTTAAAAAAATTTAAATTAACAAACAAAATTTCTACACATCCTTATAAAGCAAGACAAAATAAATAAAATACATAGAATTTATACTTAGATAGAGTTAATACTTAAACATTTTTTTTTTGTGATAAACAATCTTGAATAAATTTCCTTTCTTTAAACAAAATTATACGAAAACCGGAAGATTTCATCATGACTCATATTGTCATGCAATACGTCACTTCCATCAACTGTTGGCTTGGATTCAGTTGAAGCCTTGATGATAATTGTTGCTCCTGGCGGCACTACCAGAGTTATCGTGGAAACTCTTTGATCCGATGTAATTGTAGTGTTGACTGTGCTCAAATCTTCAGACAGCAAATACTTATTCATTGTGGGGTCAAAGGAGGGATTCATAGTTGCTTCCTTTGTGGCACACTTCTCATGATCAGTACTTTTGCTTTTAATAGGTAGAGTCTCAACAGACCATTGGGAAGATTGTGAGGGTGTGGGTGAATGGGCAGTTTGCATTTCCAAAGGAAACAAGGTAGGAGGGTCGACGGGATTCTTTCCACAGTCCTCAGGAGCTGGAGATGAAGGGGAGTACATCTGTGTTGGTTGATGAAAGAACTCGCTGGAAATATCAGTTTGATGTCCTATGCTCAAGTCAGGACCATTGCTCTCAGCTGTAGTCAAAATGGGATCTTCCATATAATCCATGGATGTTGAGTCTTCATCTTCGGACTCGACTTCGACTTTGATTTTTTCTGGAGGAATCAACCCACTGCTTTCATCAGCTCCGAATGTTGATGAATTTGAAAGGGCTGAATCTTCATCGTTTGGAATTGTGCTCTGAGAAGCAATCAGTGCATCTTCTCTGTTGTCGATCCGTTGAGTTACAATTACAGGAATATTTTCTCCACTAATTGTTGCGTCAGAACTTGCATTTGAGGAATGTCCAACAGAGCTTGGGATTTCCGGCTCCTCACTTGATGTCGACCAGGTCTCCGCAACAGTTGTAGAAACCAATATTCTCCCAGGAATGGGACCTGTGATCCCATTTGATCCTCGCCCCCGTGTAAGACCTGCTGTCGCTGGTCCTAGAAAAAAAGACAAAAAAAATAATTAATAATTATAAAAATCAAACGTCATTTATTGCTTAACACAAGACAGTAGAAATAATGCCTTTTTGTATAAGAAATTCTGCAGTAACTTACTTTTCAGTACGACTGGAATAGCCTCATTGGGCAAACGAGAGATTCTCATGTCCTGTGGAATCCGGAAAGCTCCATGGCATCCATCCACAGGACAACAGGGTCGATAAAATTCCCCCAACCGAACGCCGGAACGGTAACAAGTTCTTGTATAGGATCTCAGGTATCCAAAAAAACAAAACAGATGGAAACGGTGTTTACAAAATGCCAAGGAAACGCGGGCATTGTATCCGCACTTCTTTCCTCTACAAACAAGATCAAGAAATCGATCTTGCTTGAATGCCTTGATACGAAATAGACTTTTTTTACAAATCCCACAATCAGAATCCATTTTTAAAGTAAAATGAAATCAAAATTTGAAAAATACAGAAATTTAAACTTGAGAGAGAGAGTTCTGAGAGAAGTGCTGAATTGTATTGAGAATCCTCCCTTCATTTTCCTTTATATAGTCACCCATAAAGTATGTACCTGCATGTAAGAAATGAAATAGAAAATTTTTACTGAAAGCGCTTTCCAGGCTCTCCACCTGCGTAAGATTTATGTTTATAATTTACCTTTTTTCGTTGCTCACCTGGCTCCGAAAAGGGTTCATTGCTAGCTGACCCAACCGGAATGAGATTTTAAATTGATGCTGAACCTTTTTCCACATTCAAGGTTACAAAATTGTTTGTTTTTAAACTGTTCGAGGTCCTGAAAGAAATGAGATTTTAAATTATTCGTCAGATGTTTTGGGATAATGGGGAAATTTAAAGGATTGGATTTTTTAAAGAAAATGAGATTTTAAATTTATGGTGAAATTCCCGTACTTGAAGAAGTTAAAAGGATTTGATTTATAATCAAACGGGTCCCACATGAAAAAAGACTTCACTTTACACTGAATCTTCTTCATTTTTTTAAAGCAATTTAGTTTGTAGGTTGTTCTTGGCTTCATTTTAGAATTTTTAAAAGGACTTAAGTTTCTAAAGGCTTGACTCAAAACTTTGTATTACAAACAAAATTGAAAAGAGCGGTGCGAATGACAGCTCTTTCCCTCCTGATGTATGGCTGATGAAAACTCAAAGGCGGGAATCTTTCTAACTCATTTCTACCCACAGAAATTTAATGAAAGTTCATACAAATTTATCTTGAAATAAATTAAACCAAAAAAATGCGCATGTTCATGAACGTTCGACGGTTATGTAAGAATGACGCTCGATTTTAATGGATTTATTTAGACTTTTTCTTCTATGCAAGAGTACATAAATGAAAGAATAAAAGTTATTTCATGATCGAATTTCAATGCTCTCCTTCTGTCAGTGAGAACTGAAGGGGCAATGTGACACTAAGTATTCAGGAACTGATACGCCTTTGTTGCTTTGATTCTATGTGAATGCTTTTTCCATGAAAAATACGTACAAATATTCCGGATCCATTATTGAAGTACTGTTTTCTTTGAGCATTTTGAGTCAATTAAATTAAAGACAGCTAAAGATTGATGAAGTGTGTGACGACTTGAGGTTCAGGTCTATGTACTCGCTTGGCATGTGAGTAGGAAGGTGAATAGCACGAGGTGAATGAACAGATGAGATGTGTGGATGATGGTTAATTAAGATGTGGGATCACAGTAAGACTACCATAAGGTGACAGTGTGTCAGAATGGTTGATAGATAATTACGAATAAAGCCGTGGTTGAGGGAATAGCGTTGGCTGAATAGGATCTGATTTAATAGTTGTTCACTTGACGGACTCTATCCACCAACTAACAGTTGACATTATTATTATTAGCCTCGGCAGCATTACAGTAGGACTAAGCACACTAGGATTAGCATGCTATGATAATAACATAAAGTACAGAGCATGGACAAAGGTCGGTATTACATGAAGCGATGCCACAAGTGTGATGCATGCAGATAATTAAATGAACACATACACAGTATTTTGGTTCAGTTTTTTGGGGATTTTATTTTTTCCAAGCAAAATAAAAATAATAACAAGAGTTACAACTTTTTATGTTTGAATTGATATTTTGAGATTTTTTGTTTCAGAGTAATTATTTACAAATAATAACTATAATCCTTTCAACTGTATCAAACAACCCAAACTTTCTGGTGTGGTTCACTCCAAGGCACAAGAGCTTATTCATCCTCGTCCTCTGATTTATACAAGCATTTTCTTAGTCCCTCACGCACAAATTCTTGCAGCATTCTCATTGATGATGTATTAAAAATCAATGTTGGGCCCTAAAATTAGTACAAATCTGTTAGTTCGTATTCATTAAAAGAGCAGAGTTAAACATGTGGCTACCTACTTGCCAACCAAAGTGATCTCTTGATATTTCTGGGCTCACAGGTGAATTTATGTACAGAACATAAGCCCCAGATTGACGGTTGAAAGACAGTCGACAACGAACTGACGTAAGAGTCAGATCTGGCTCACTCCAAAATGCTTCGGCATCATCTTTCTCCAGGACAAATGCTCGCCCATCAGCCTTGTCCTCGAAAAATGGAATCAGCGGATCTCCTGGCTTCTTTGGAGCTGAATGAGAGTCCATTTCGGTCAAAACATTGTCCAGAAACTCCAAAACGCTGTGAGCCTCGAAAGTACTAAACGAGACTTGGCAAACGTTTCCATTCTTGGTCTTACGGCCAAAATGAAAAAAGTTACAATCGAAGAATGTGTTGAATCTGAGTCTCGCGTGAATGATGTCGTCCAGCTGTAGTAATAATGAATAAAATCTCATTTCAGTCACTCTATGAATTTAGTAAAAATCTCACCAAGAATGTGTCCGGAGACTCGAAGAAAGACCAGACAAAGGGCACGTCCTTGGAAGTACTAGCTTTCTTTCGTTGTTCAAAACGAGGAAGCTTCGGACGCTTGTTGGTCTTTACCTCTTTTCCAGCCATTTCGGAAAACCCAAAAAAAGAAAAGTTTTTCAAATGTTGTTTCAAGCAGCAAAGATGCTTAAGTTTTCCTTGAGCTAGCAGAGGAAGCTTTGAGATGGAATGGGAGCAAGTCAGAAAACTTGAGCTGTTTATATACAACAAAATCTTCTGAAGAATGTGCACCTGAATTTTTTTCTTTAACATTATTTCCCAGGTGTTAACATGTGAAAGAAAATTAAACACCTGGTAATTTAAAAGTGAATGCATTTTTCCCAACTAGCAACAGATGGTGGCAGATAGACAGACCATTTGTTCTCATCATCAAGACTCACAGGTGATCACATTTAGCCCTTTAAAACTAGAATAAATTCAAACCAACATAGCTCGTCAGCCTAAGAATACCTGTTGGTTGTTTCCAAGCTAATTACATTTCAACAAAAAGCCTACTCACTTTAGCAAAAAAAGAGATTTATTGGGGACAAGCCCAATAATAAACAGTAAACATTTAGTTTTCCATTAACATTCCTAAAATTATGGCACTGGGAGTAGGCCCTTGTCTACAACACGAACTGAGAGCATCTGTTGTTATACTCTTATACTTTTATAAAAAAGTTTCATTTAAGAAGAGCAGGTGAGACTTTGTGAGCACTGGTAATGTACAAACGAGTTGGAAACACCTGCACTTGAAAATGTATTAAAAAGAACACGTGCAAGTTTGAGAAGCCATTGAATGTATCAGCAGATAAAAAATGTAACCATTTATCAAACTGGCAAGGAATAAAGGCAAGTGTTTCGAACGTTCACTGAAAAATGTCATCATTTATCAAACTGGTAAGTAATAAAGACAAGTGTTTCGAACGTTCAGTAGTGTTATTCAACCAGTGAGTAAAATCTTCTCGAGACCAACAGCGTAGGTGAGAATTTGTAAGCGCTTATTATGTACAAACCAGCTGGAGACACGTGCACTTGGTAAGAAATTACAATGAACACCTGCAAGTCTGAGAAGCCTTGAATGTATCGGCAGATAAAACTGTCACCATTAATCAAACTCGTAAGTAATAAAGGCACGTGTTTCGAACGCTCAGTGGTGCTATATAAGCAGTGAGTAAACTCTTCTCCAAACCAGTTCACCGGATCTGAACCAAGCGAGCAACCAGCTTGTTCTTTGAAGGTATAGAATTTTCAAGTTTTCTCAGATTCATAAGAAATTTAGAAGTTTAGTGATAGAACATAGAAACTTGGCAGTTGTGAACTACATTTAGTGCGTCAGTTGGAACAACTGAGAGTGCCAGGTATCGCTTCACATTTTCAGACAAATTGTTGATAAAAATGTTTTCATTTCTGTGGCCATTCAAGACTTGCAAAATGTGTAGATCAATTGGTGTACAAGTTCAACCACAATCTGTTATTGAGCCCGAAAGGAAAATGATTTATATTGAGAAGCCTAAGAAAGATGTGGAAATTCCTGTGCGAATGAAATCTGAAAACGATCGTTTATTGTCTTTTCAAAATCCAGAAGCTGTAAAATATTTTGGTTTTAATGACGCAAAAGAGCTTGCAGCGGCCGGTTTATTCTCCATAGGGTATAAGGATAGGGTGAGAGTTTCTTTAACTCAAGTTAACAACCTTGATAGCTGAATAAATCATGGCAGATGTTCACTGCTAAATACGAAATGATAACACCATTTTTATTAGATTACTGATTTAAATTTTATGTAGCATTAATTTACAGGCTCGAATTTAGATCAACGGTAACGGCTTACCCAATTACCAGCTTTATTTGTGTTTTCCCTTTTCAGGTAGCTTGCCCATTTTGCCATGGTGTAATGGGAGAATGGAACAATACTGACGATCCAATACTTGAGCATTATAGACATTATCCAAGGTGTCCATTTGTTCGGAACTTGCCTGTTGGCAACATTCCATTAGGTAATCAAAGCAGAGGACATGATGAAACTGATGGTTCAAAGGTAATAAGCAATTGATTTTTTAAAAATATTTCCCAAGTAAATGTAAACTGCATTGAGGTATATAATGTCAAGCAATAATGTAACACAGTCAGTTGACTCTATAACAATGGAAAGAAACATCAAACGAAGCTATCGGGACGCTAGATTGGCAGGGTCCTATTCTGGGCTAAGTTCTTATATGAAGAATAGAAATACCAAACTGTCGAGGAAGGAAACACTTAAGACTTTTCAAAAGATCAATGCCTACACATTGCATAACACAGTTAGACATAAGTTTTCCCGGAGACACATTAAAGTTAATTTCTTACATGAAATTTGGGCGTCAGATTTACGTGACGTTAGTTCCATAGCCGAATGGAACAACTGTAACACATTCTGTCTCATTGTAATCGACATTTTTAGTAAGCAAGCATTCACACGTTTACTCAAGAATAAATCTGCATCCTCAATGACTTCTGCTTTCTCATCTATATTTAAAGAAGCGAAGGCAACACCATTTTGGTTGCACACAGATCAGGGAAAGGAGTATACAAGCCGAGCTTTTAAGGAATTTTTAGCCATGAATAACATTGTGCAATATAACATTTGGTCCCACACAAAATCTTCAGTAGCTGAGAAGTTTATTCAAACACTTTTCATGCGAATTAGTCGCTACATGACTGACAGAAAAACATTAAAATTCGACAACAAACTTCAGGAATTTACAAAAGCTTACAATAATAGCTACCATACTACTATCAAAAGAAAACCAAATGAAATTAATAAAGAAAATGAAATTGATGTCTGGCTTCAGGTTTACAAAGATGTTGATAAAAACATTCCAATAAAAGAACCAAAATTTAAAGTTGATGATCTTGTAAGAATTAGTAAAACCAAACTACAATTTGAAAAGGGTAAGAAAGAATTTCAAAGTTTATTGTGCTAATTTCTAATTGAAATATTACGTTTAGGCTACACTCCAAGATACTCTGAAGAAATTTTCAAAGTTAAATCTTTGCAACAAACAAGACCCGTTACGTATCACCTTGAAGATCTGAAGGGTGAAAGCATCAGTGGTGCGTTTTACGAAGAGGAGCTCCAGTTAACTGAAAATGTTTCGACATAACTATCGGTATGATTCTTCCTTGAAAAGTCATGTTGTTACTATTCTCAGCACGAATGAACCAACCAACCGTGCAAGTAACTTTGTGGCCAAGTTTCCTCAAGCACTTTTCTTACCGCACAACTTTTATGACGTGGGCTTACTTAGTTTATCTGTTAAACAAATACCAGAGATTCAGTCAGAAGCTCCAGTTGGAACATTGTTTCCTCTACTCGAATCTCCAGCCATTAAATCCTATGAATTCATATTACCAACCAAACTTAATCCTATTCAGGTTATGAGTTCAATAGATTCGTGGAGTCAGCAAAAGTTGTATCCAACGAAATGGAGAGGGTTGTTGACAAAAGATTCAAAAGTTTTGATTCATGTCTATAATAAAGCCAAACCTGAAGAATATGTTGTAATTCCGTCCGTAATAGCAAAGGCATTTGGTTTCAAAAGACGGTTCTTTGAAACTGGGAGTTACTACTGTGAATTTTCTGTTGATGCAAATAATTTAGAGCCTATAGAGATTGAGAAAAAATATGAATTTCAAACGATAACTTTCCCATACACACAAAATTTATTAACAATTGAACGACTTTATTCTGAAAGCATGTACATTCCCTATCGAATGCAAGATTATAACAAATTTTTTGAAATAATCGAAAATGAGTTAAAGCTTGATGGATACAGCATTGAGTTCACTATTGGAAGCGATGATATTTGCAAAATCGAAGTTAAAACTACTAGTACAAGACCACATGAATATGTTGAAATACCACCTGTTCTAGCTGAGTCATTAGGATTTGGCATGACAAAATTTACAGTTGGACTACACACCGCTCTTTCTGCTTTCAATCATGAGGCATTTAAAAAGCTCACAAACAATGAAAGACTTTACTTTACATTAGCTAGATTTAATAAATTATACATTCCTCTTGAAGAACCAAGCTCATTAGCATACCAAGATGTACTGTCAATGATGAATGAAGCCTTTATTAAAAACGATTTTGATGAGCTACGTCCAAATTTTTTGGTTCATGAGGGACAGCTTAGCGCAAATAATTTGCCTGAAAACGTGTATATAACATTTCCGAAGCCATTGTGCGACTTTTTTATGGTTCCGGAAGCTTCAGTATTTACTAAAGGTTTTTCCGTTGATGTTGGTGAGCCCTTGAGGGAAGAAGAAAAAGAAAATGAGGTTTTAGACGTTGATGGTGAAGAGAACATTCCTGAAACTCATGGAACACCTACACGTTTACTTGTCATGAGCGATGTTGTTGAAAACCAGTTTTACTGCTCAAAGTATTTTCCATTGCTTCAGGAAATGTATTATGAAAGTAAATCAACCATTTCTAAGGATTTTCTACCAGTATTGTACATGCCACTGAACTGTCAACACATCAGTAGTATCCGTGTGCAGTTAACGGATGAATTTGGAAGAGAGATTGATTTCGGAAATTCTCAAACTGTCGTCAAGCTTCATTTCAAACCTCGAGCAGACTGAAAATGCGTCAGGTTCTATGCAATGATATTGGTTGTACTCTTGAGTCATCCAAGCATAACCTCACAGGAAGTGGAAGAAGTAACATCTTCAACGGTGGAAGTGATGGATTAGGAGCCCAATCATCTTCTTACTTATTACCTTTTACAACAAAATCAGTAAAAAAACATCGGAAGCCGAGGAGCTTGGTTGGAAGGGGAAGAAGTGGTACTAAAAGACGCAGAATACAAACTCAGAAAACGACCAGAAATTTGATCGGTGGATCACGCAGAAAAAGAAAAACAAAAAAAACATCTAGAAGAAGAAATTGTGTGAAAAAATCATAAAAATGGATGTGAATTCTGTATTCACAGATCAGCCTACTGTCTACGACGGCTCACAAGTTACTCTAAGATCAGAACTTGATTTGTTTACATTGCCACCAACTGATCTTAGTACGTTGTATTTTAGTGATTATATCCAGTATTTTCCAATTAACTCCGTGAAAGAAAATAATAATGCAGTCGAATTCCTCATATCAAGTGAAAATGGATACCTGGACTTGTCATCTTCATACTTACACTTGACTAGTAAAATCAGTAAATCTGATGGTACAAAGGTACCAGTAACAGAATTTGTAGCCCCATCAAACTTGTTTTTTCATGTTATGTTCAGAAATCTTGAAATGTACGTAAATAATGTTTTGGTACTTGACACTTCGAACAATTATGCTCATGCAGCATACATCCAGAAATTGCTTTCAAGTAGTGAAAATGATAAAAAAGGAAGACTGTTGAATGAATTATACTATCCAAACACAACACCTAACAAATTCTTAGAAGCAGATGCTGACGCTGGATATATCAAAAGATTTAACATGTCAAAAGCATCAAAAGAATTTTGTATGCTTGGTAAACTGGTGGGGTCATTTTTTAACTGCAAAAGATATCTACCACCATCAACCGACGTTCGCATAATACTTCGACGGAATTTTCCAGAATTTGCTTTAGAAAGTGCGACAGAATCAACATCTGCAGGATGTCCATATCGTTTTGATATCAATAAAGCAGTTTTTTATGTAGCAAAAAAAATGGTGTCCCCTCAAGTTATGAAAATACATCGTGATATGCTTGAACGTGGTATGACTATGAAGTATCCAGTTGTAGACACACAAGTGAAGACAGTATCGATTGCATCAGGTTCAGCATCTTTCACGACAGACTCAGTGACTATTGGCAAAATTCCTAAGATACTTGTTATTGGACTTGTATCAAGTGATGCTATGAATGGTAAATTGAGTGAATCACCGTTTAATTTTGAACACCACGAAATGGGAGAAATTTCTATATCATGGAACGGTGACACATTAGAACATCGAACAATGCCAGTGTGCTTTCATTCGACTAACAACACTGCATCTGACGACTTCCTTGTTGCATTGTCATCATTGAAAAATACAGCTTCGTTTGAAGCTCTTGGAAACTCCATTAACCGAGACAACTATACAAAAGGTAAATGAACATAAATTTTCAAATTGGCTTTGAAAAACTTATTTAAAATTTTTGTTCATTTAAAGGAAATGTCTTAGTGGCCTTTGACCTGCTTCCGAATTCTGGTGACAGCCTCAGCGTGAACAGAGTGGGACAAATCAAAACTACTGTTCGTTTCCGAAAATCCTTGTCAAAAGCTGTAACAGCAGTTATTTACATGCATTACCAAGCAATTATTGAAATTGATCGCTTCCGAAACGTTTCAATAGAACATTAGCATGGATGAGCACAATATAAGGAGGGCTTTGTTATTTTTATTGGGACCCAAGGCTAATTTTCAAGTTCTTGCTGCTGATGAGCCTTTTGTAAGTCTGGTGTATCCATGCTCTGTTGTTGTTAACACTGGACTTTCAACTTCAAAGGGAGAACACTGGATTGCATTCTACGTTAGTTCTGCAATTTCTTGCGAATATTTTGATTCATTCGGCCAATCAATAACTTCATACAAACAAGTAAAAGAACCAGTACGGATTTCAAAAGAAAATTGTCTACTTCTGCAAAGTGATTTCACCCGAACTTGTGGACAGTACTGTGTAACTTTTTTATGTGAAAGAAACCATGGAGTCTCTTATGAGAAGTTTTTAAAAAAATTTACTGATGAACAAACGTTTAATGACTACAAAGTTGCATCGTATGTTCGACAAATATTACCGTTTAACCCCTATAAGAATTCACACACTCATAATCGGATGCTGAACTGTCAAAGACGGTGTGTATTTAAACAAGCTTTAAAAACATAACCACAAAGCCGGTGAATTGCAGTGCACAACTAACAATTCACCAAAATGGACATGATTAATTTTGAGCTCAAACATCCGTTCACGATGTCTATTATTGGTCCTACAGGATCTGGGAAGACATGGCTTGTAAAAGATTTAGTACAACGTAGAAAGGAAATGATTGATACTTCTATAGACAAAGTGATTTATGTGTACAGCTCATATCAACCTATATTTTACGATATGCAGCAACAAGACAGTAACATAATATTTACCAACTCTATTGAAGATATTGATAGTCTCGTTTCAAATCCTTGCTTGGTTGTTTTCGACGATCAAATGGACATAGCTCAAAATCGTAAAGAAAACGAAATTTTAACGAGGTTTTGGATTAAGGATTCTCATCATAAAGGAGCTTCTTGCATTCTTATCCTTCAAAACGCTTTTAAATCAAAGCTGAGAGACATTAATCTTAACACTCAGTATTTAGTAATCTACGACGTACCAAGAGATCGATCAACAATTTCTCACTTGGCACGACAGATAGCGCCAGGTCAAACTAAGTTTCTTCAGGATAGCTATGAAAAGGCAGTGTCAACAAAAGACTTTTCTTATTTGTTTTTAGACTTGCACCCAAGCAACCGGAGAGCTAAGTTTTGGCTAAGATCATCATTATTCCCAACAGAGGAGTGTGAAATTTATGTACCATAATTTTATGTCCAGTGAAGAGGAAACCTACAAATTACTTTGTGATCTCGCGGAGACAAAAAATCTTAAAGATATCAAGAAATTGTTTGCTAACAGTAACCCCAAGACAATATCTCATCTTTTAAAATTATTTTATCATTTTTATCCTTATAGTTTCTTGAAAAAAACATTAAAAAATAATAAAACGTCTTTGTGTATACATTATAATCTAATAAAAACGATTTCAGTTCTAGTGTATGCACTAATTCTAAAATGTGAAATAGTGAAAGTAATTGTTTCCAACTAATTATGGTGAAAGTAATGAAAGTTTTAGATATTGAAGTGTACAATAAACTTGTTGAACAAAAAAGTAAGGGTGACACAACCCATCTCTCTGTGCCAAAAGAAGTTGTTTCCACGGAAATTCAAAACAAACTTGCAACGCCAGATATTGACATTTTAGAATTGTTCGTAAAAACCGTTAATTCACTGAAAAAAACCAAAAAACCAATAAAAAAAACTAAATCAAGTAAAAAGAAAAAATGGATGAAGCGTTAGATCAACCACAATCGTTGATGAGTGATGAAACAAAGATTTGGGCAGATGCAGCAAGATTTGCACTTCAACAAGTACTTCAAAATCAAAACTCAACAAAGTTAGACAATTCTTTGGCTTCGGAAAGAGGAAGTAAGCTTAATAACGATTTTTACAATAAATCAATTGCTTAATTTTCAATTTTCTTTAAACAGCTTTGTACATTTCACTCATCCTCTTGCTGATACTCATCATTAATAAATTTGCGAAGCGGTTTCACACTTGGTGGATTGCACGCGATTCCGCAAAGACATAAACAATGGATTCAAACGAATTTGAGACTTTTCCACCACCAGTCAAAACTGGCAACCAAAATTTCGTAAGGCTATCTAGACGTTAATTATTAAATATAACTGTCCGCTTGATTTACTTATTCATTTATTTATTTTTTAGTTCTTCAGATGTTCAGTTCCTCAATGTCCATTCCAATGTCGCAACTACAGGCTTTACAATGGGCACATAGAGTGTGAGCATTTTTGTGAACACTGTGGTTTGTACCTTGTAAGAAAACAAAAACATGATTGCAAGTCGGAAGGTCTACGAGGAGGCCATGTCGACAAATCGAAATTTCTTGATACATCAGTTTTTAGAGAATACAGCAGAAGTCATCTCGGAACTATGGTAAGCTACGTTTACAACCCGGTTGAAACATATTCAGACATAGAAATGCTGTTTACATCAATCTCCGAGCCTTTTCACCAACTCCTCAAAGAATTACTGAAAGTGCATGACAGTATAAAAGTGTTTTTATCAATTCGAATGACTATGGAGCTAGATCGTTTTGAAGATGGAGTTGTTATCAGACATATTGAGCGTGAAGTGTTCTTCAGAGCTTCTGAAAAAGATATTCATAGTGAAGGAGAGATTCCTGTGCTTGTATTAGCTGCTGTCGATGAAATAATTGATAAGAAAAATTCCTTTGTAAGAAATGGAAGTGGTTACCGTATCAAATCTATTGATGCAGTTGAAATCAAAAGTGGACAACTTCGATTGTTTGACACTGCTCAAGCAAAAGGATATATAAAAATGCCTTTCAGAAAAAAAGGATTCATTAATTTTCGAAACAAAGATAATAAGTGCTTTATTTATTGTGTATGTGCAAGTCTTCATCACAAAGAGATACCCAAACTGCAACAGAAAAATCATAATGCATATAAAAAGTTTATTCATCTATATGATTTCAGTGATGTTCAAGAAAATGTTAACGTTTACAACGATATTCAAGCATTTGAGGACAAAAATGGTATCAATATAAACGTCTTCAGTCATAAAGGCTCCAAAATTATTCTGATACGAAAAAGCTCCGGCAAAAGTCGCAAAATAATAAACTTATTTCTTATTCACAAGACCTTCGGATCCCAAAAAACATATCATTTTGCTCTCATTCTTAATACCGATAAATTTCTTGCTGATGGAACTAAGAACAAAAGATATTTCTGCAGTTTTTGTTTCCATCATTTTCGCAGAGAAAAGGAACAAATCAAACATACTATAATTTGTTCTGGTAAAGCATCCAATGATATTCAAGAAGATGAGTTTCCGAAAGAATGGGAAAAGCTTGTGTTTCGTAGACATGAGATGACGCTCCCCTACCCATATTTATTATTCTATGATTTTGAAACCTATAGCGTTCCAGTTGATTCGAGTAAAAACAGGAAAGGTAATTCAACTCATCTTAAAGTTGAATTTGTTCCAGCCAGTTTTAGTATCGTTATTGTTAGAAAAAGTGAGTTGACATCAAAAGTTATTAGAGTAGAGTACTATGATGGACCAAACGTCATGGAAACGTTTTGGGAACGAGTCTTCGCTTGGAGTCAACGACTTGTGAATGATGTACGTAGAACAAACAACTCTGTCCATCCATCCATTTCAACACTGAAATTGCACAAAGCGTCAACTCACTGTTTTCTTTGCAAACGTGCTTTCACAGTTGACAATGCGGCTGTAAAAAGCAATGACAAATCCAAATTAAAAGTGACAAAGACATTTCATCATTCACATTTTCAATCAAACTATATATCGGCTCTTTGTCAAGGTTGCAATCTCAAATGTAAGTACAAAAGCGAGCTTGTATGTATTGCGCATAATAGCACAAATTTTGATGTTCATCTGCTGGTAAACAGTTTAGACTCATCCTTGTTTGAAGCGAAAGATATTCACTGTATTGCAAAATCAAGTGAAAAAATTATCCAGTTAACATTAACAGCAAAAAGCAAATACTTAGTGAAAACATTCAATGCATCTTTCGACAGTAACGAATCTCAGAATAATTCATACAACAGATCTTCGAAGGTGAAATTAAGATTTATTGACAGTAACCAATTTCTTGGTGCGAGTCTAGCAACACTTGCAAATAATATGGCAAAAGAAAATTCAAAATTCTTTGACTTAGTCGAACAATGTTTTCCAGCTATGACTGGAATAACAGATAGGACCCCAACTTCTCAGGAAATGAAGCTTTTCTTAAAAAAATTGAGTTATCCATATAGTTACTTAAAAGACTCCTCAGTCTTGCAAGATAACCATCCTATTCCTGATCGAGATCAATTCAATAATGAATTAACGAATCATAAAATCACAGATGAAGAGTGGATGGACGTGCAGAAAATTCAGGAACTGTTCAGGATAGATGATTTTAGAAAGTTCACCAAGTTATATACTGTTTTAGATACTGCATTGCTCGCTGCAGTTTGGGAAAACTTTCGTTCTTCTGCAATAAATATATACAACCTAGATCCAAGTTATGTGTCAACAGCAAGCGCATTTGGATGGCAAGCGTTTTTATACCAAACAAAAGCAGAAGTTGAATTCATTCGGGATCCAAGAATGATCAAACTTATTAATGAAGGTATTCGTGGAGGCCCATGCTTTGCAACTACAAAAATAGTAGATGCAAACAATGAACGAACTCCTAAAGGTTTTGACCCAACTAAACGTCGATCATACATAGTTTACTTTGATATTGTGAGTTTGTATTCACATGCTCTAAGAGGTAAATTTCCCATCTCTGATTACACTTGGTTTGAAGGCGAAGAAGTTCAAAATGTAAACTGGGCTAGTGAATCAATTGGAAATGATGGATATGGTTACATTATTAAAGCTGATTTACGATATCCACATTCTTTGCACGATAAAACTTCTCTGCTGCCTTTTGCACCTCAAAAGAAATGTATTGTATTGGAACAACTTTCAGAAAACCAAAAAAATCAAATCGCAAAACTAGGAATGATTGGAAAATCGTATACCACCCAACCGAAACTTATTTTAGATTGCTCTGACAAATTCAATTACGTTTTACATTATACAACCTTGCGATACTACCTCCAACAAGGACTTGAGCTTACTAAAATCCATTGCGGCTTCAAATTCAAAGAATCTGAATACTTCAAGAAATACATAGAGGCAAATATTGAAAGACGAAAGACAGCCATTCACAAAACAGAAAAAGACCTGATAAAACTCATGAATAATTGTATTTATGGTCGATCTCTACAGAACAATAAAAATCTAATTGAACTCAAGTTCTGCAGAACACGTGCAGACGCTCTATCTTTTCTATCATCATCACGGATAAAAGATTTTGTTTCCATTAAGCCTAATCTGAGCCTTATCCTTATGCAACCCAAACATTTACGTCATGATAAAATAATCTGGGCAGGTTTTACTGTACTTGAATACGCAAAACAAATTTATTACGATGGATACTATGGTAAACTTAAAACTGTTTTTGGTGATAGAATAAAAAATCTTTACGTAGACACAGATTCCAGTGTTAGCTTGGTTTATGATGATAACAACACATTTTTTGATGATCTGGTTGCTCACAAAGAATTTTTCGACTTCAGTAAAATCCCAAAAAATTCTGATTTTTTCACAAAATTTCCATCTGACTTGAGCTCTTTTAATGAAGGAGAAAGTGGGACATGGAAAATTGAATCGTTTAATATTTCATCCGGAACTTTCCTCAAAGCTAAGCAATATGCTTTAAAACATTTCAAAATTATCGACTCAGAGTTTGTTGAGTTTGATGAACTCAAGTCGAAAGGAACTCAAGCTTCCAGCTTAGAATCAACAACGACAGAGGACTATAAAAATGTTATTTTGCATGAAAAGCTTGTTAACCTTAAACAAAATTGTATACGCTCTATAGACCATCGTCTTTACCGCATCACAATCGACAAACTCGCTTTTCACTACTTAGACCTTAGTCGAGTTTATCCTTCAAAAGATTTTAACTTCAGTCTACCGTTTTTTCATCACAGGTTGACCGGATGCAAGTGCACGAACGATGAGACATCTGTAAATACTGTACATATTTAAACCAAAAGTATCGTTAGACGCTTTGTAAATTGGAGCAAGATTGCCTCGTCAACGCTTTGTAAATTTCGCAAGCATTCTATGATCACATAGATCAGCAACAGGGAAGGGGGCCGCTGTGGTATTAAAA
The DNA here is from genome assembly GCA_034698825.1 of Deuterosminthurus bicinctus. Classification (NCBI taxonomy): domain Eukaryota; kingdom Metazoa; phylum Arthropoda; class Collembola; order Symphypleona; family Bourletiellidae; genus Deuterosminthurus; species Deuterosminthurus bicinctus. The sequence goes on along the minus strand of JAQIWI010000323.1, from coordinate 19,109 downwards.
CCTGTTGTGCTTAAACTATGTTGTGAGAATGCCCACAGCGAGAGCTAAAGTCGGTGCTCGGTAAAGATCCCACCCGCAATGAACTTAATAGTTAAAAATATCAACCGATTTTTATTAGTTTTAAATTATGCATTAACTCAAAATTAAAAGCTAGGTAAAACCACAAGGGGCGTAACCTTAGTCAAAGCTCCTCCCACCGTCATAAATCCCACCCATCTTCTCTATTCCCCAGTGGTTTTATCTAGCTATCGTAATTGGAAAATGTCGGTTTGAATGCAATCGAATCAGAAGTGGAATTTATTAAATTAGAACTCCAACTATTAGAATTTATGCTTTATTAACATTGAACGATTAAAAAGTTAGGTGGAAGAAATGAAAGCCAGTATACAAGGTCTTCAAGTGACCTAATGAGGATTCCTTTGAGCAAATTGTTCTTAAACATCGGAAGGTGTGGGAAACGGGCCTCATGACATGGTAGTAGGTTGCTGAAAAGGTGAGGGCGCCTCTCTTTGGCAAGTGTTTGGAAAAAAACCTCAATGGTTTGAAGGTGAAGGTTTGCAGCAATGAAGACACATTATTAAAATATGTCGCATCATCTCAGTTAAAAAACATCGAAGGTCCTGATTCTGACCTCACTCTAGTTTTCTTGGTACCACAGACAAAAAAAGATATAGATAAATTGCTACATAGTGGCTTCACTGTGTTGCATTATACAAAACATTTGTTTTACACGTCCCATAGACTACGCACATTTCAAGCTGTGTGCCTACATTGACACCGACCATCGCTGCGCAACGACTACACTTTCATTTCCTCTGCCATCTCACGCGCACGTGGTGAATGGCGTCCATATTTTGTATATTCATTTCTGTTATATTCGGCCCAAGTTTTCGTCCCATTTGTAACTTTTTAGCCTTCATTGGCCTACTTTGATGACGCTGCAAAAGGTCTTTCCATGCTATTTCCAAAATCAGCTGGAGACTTGGTTATCTCATCGATATTCTGCATCTGGCCACCTTTAGGGAGTCTTCTTAGTAGCCGTTGGATGATAATCGAAAGAGCAAGAAGAAAACCTTTCCGGCTGTGAGCCAGGAGCTCCTCAAGGTTCAGAAAACATGATGAGAACTTCTAAGGGAAGTACACCAAAAGCAGCATCCAACAAGACTGGGAATATATCTGAAAATCACAACAAATGTTATTGATTATATTTTTAAAAAATCCATTTTTATAGATTTAACGAGTCAAATCTAAAGGTCATGGGATATTGTGCTCTCTGACATAATAAGCAGTCATAAGCACAATGTTCCACTAATCATGCAATTCTATGAGACCACAAAATATTAAACTTCTCAACCTTTTCAATTCTTGATTCAAAAATTTAGACTGCTATCTGGAATTTTAAATGAATCCAATGTTCTAGATTTCGTTGGAAACTGACCACTGGAAAACAAACTTTCCCCAGCTGAACTATTGTGATGTTCAGCTCAGCATCATCCCAAACGGAATATCTTTCCGCTTGGGAACCTGACTGAAACGCCGTAACCTTCACAACATGAGAGTTAAAATAAAACTGTCGGGTTCTCACTTGTGATTGTGCTCATAGCTTGTGGGATTGTGTAACTCTTGTTGGAACTTTGTTCAACTGTTTAGGGAAGTAAGAAGACAGTGCAGTAAGAACGAGAGGAAAGGACAATTAATTACTTTTTTTGAAAAAAAGAAGCATAGATTGGCATGGCTGGAGTGGTGCATGAAGTTCTCACACAATTCCCCTTCTTGAGTGTACCTCTCCAGGGTTCGAGTTCCGGAATTTCCAACGTAATCCATCATGCAGGTGTCCGTTCCTCTCTGCCATTAAATTTGCTCCCAATAATACTTTGTACTTAATTTCTTAAAAACTTCACTGTGGCAGCGTTTTTAGGTTTTCCAGGTCAACTGCTCATCAGGCTGACGCATTGTTTCCTTCAGGATGTTCACGCTCGCTCCTGACATTCAGGAGGACGGTGAACTGACATGAAAAAAGGTCTGCAAGTGGACAGAGCCTGTGAAATGAACAATTGGGATCCTGTGCGAAGCACAAAGCTACATTATTCCCTCTCCAACAGCTGTAATCCATAGGATTCCACTCACCAATCATGTTGTACATCACACATCATGTGCGGCTGCTTATCTTAATTATGTATAAGGAGTTAAATTGTTGTTTTTGCGCCTCTACTGTGGTCATAGTGGGAATGAATTTAATAGGAAGTAATTATTATAAGGAGCTAATTAACATTACGTGGACTGCAAACGTTCCAGTTAGGACTAACAACAAGTTAATCAAGTCATAATTTGGAACCATGAGAGCAGGGTATTAATAGTCCTTATCTGTGGGGACGACTGAAGAAATATTACATCATTTCTGACTTGAGGGCTCGAAATAACTCCGAGCTAAAATTACGAAGTACAAACTTCATGGATGCTATATTTACAGCGAGATTCAGCTCCGAGGTCAAGTGTTCCTTAAATAATACAATCCAGACGCTTAAAATCTAGCAGGGTTACACAAAACGAATCGAGCAAAGGTGAAAGCCTTGAAACTTGCTCAAGCAGGTTTTCCGAAAAGAGCTTACGTGACGTAACCGACACATAAATTTGCTGGGATTATGATAACCCGCGGAGTGTTCTTTAACCTCCTAAGAGTGAGCTGAAGATTACGTTACGTGTGTCAGTGCTCCTTCAAATAACACACGTAAACTATATTTAACCCCGGCAATGTGGGTAAACTGGGGGAAGGCGTGTTTGCTATTGCATAATCCGTGGCTAAGTATCACGTTGGGCTCATTCTCTCTCATTAACTTTAAACTTGAAGTGTTTCGAGAATTCAGCGGCTGTGCTTTCATAACATCATCATAGTGTGGCGTTGTTATGGGAATCCTCTACTCGCATCAGTTAGCATGACAGCAGCAAAGTATATAAACATTTACTGTGGCCTCCATCCTCCTTAGTCTGTGCTGTCCAACTGGACTACTATTGCTGGTTCATTTAGGCAATAAAATCTACTCAAGTCCAAAGTCTTTTGCAGCATACCGAAAAGTCATTATTAATCATAACTGTAGTAGCTTTGAATCACTTTACCAGTGAGATGGGTTGGTTCATCCTGTTTGTTCTTTTCATTATTTTCAATCTTGTCCTGGAGTTAGCATGTTTGATCCTTTTGGTCGCAGAAAGTGTTTACTTGAAAGCCAGCTGCGCCTTTCTCATCTTCGTACTTCTTGTTACGCTTAACATTTACTTGCTCAAAATATTGAAGCTGTTTGAACGAGAAGTTGACTTTACTGATGGCGAGACGGGGAACAAAGTGACTGCAAAGAATACTGACGAGCCGGATGTGTGAATGGAAGTGGGGACCGCACGCACATTGCCTGCTGGCAATCATGAGCAGAAGGTGAGAGAGTTGTGATTATTAGTACAACGTTCCAGTGCATGTGCGTGAAGTAACATGAGCCGACTTTCTGGTCTTACAGATCACGGGTGGGACCATCGCATTCACAGTACTTAAGTGGTCGTTCACTTTAAACTCGCTTTTCACAGCCTCACCCTTCTTTGGTCTTGTTGCTACTGCTCCAGTTCCTTGTACATTATTGTCATTATTGCACACATAAAATAATACACAGACGAAACTAAACGGATCTTAATTATTAATGTCTATAACTTAAGGCACTGCTTACTTCCTGGCTGCATTTTGTGACTGAATATTCGATGTGAACATGCAACATGCAGTATTTACAAACCTTTAAGTTTGTGTACCTTTGAGAAGTTATTGGTAAATAAAGTTAACTTAATGTTTAAAACATTTGAGAACCATCCGAAATTAAATGTAGTACTCAACTCAGAATTGTAATCAGAAAAGATTAAATCCTAATCTCATGATTTGAGCCATTGTTTGACGATTGAGTAAATCTGACAATCTGAATATTTGATTGGACTTGTTGATTAATGTGATTGTTCCTATTCCTGCTATGTAATTCCAAAACCCCCCAATATCAAGTTGTCCATCTTCAATCCTAATCCATTTAAATTGAAGTTTGTAGCATTCTTATTATTACGAATTGTCAACTCTACAGTCGGCATGAAGGAGAAAGTTCGAAGAAAGTGCGTTCATCACATTTTAAACATACGAAAAATAACATAGACTAGGTCTGCATTCTTGCTATCGTAATTTCATTTCCGGAGCTCGGGTTGTTATCTAACAAAGATTGAGGCTCAGGCTGTAAGTTGTAACCCGAACAAGGCAGCTACTTACTGTACGTTCTGCCTGCAGGCACATTGGGCTGATGATAACCCTGTGGGCATTTGGGGCAATTCTGCTTGGTATGTGCTACAGTGCAGTGGACATATGATAAGTGAGCTGACATCACCCTCTCTCCTTTCATGTTCGCATGATATGCAGCAACTGTCAGAGATCAAAGAGTATCCAATACTGACCAACCTTTACACGAGTGCAAATTGTGTTTTGAAACCACATTTCCACTCAAAGATTCATGAATATTCAGCGAAATACGCAGACAAAAACGGATCTCTTTTATCCGTCTTGAGTCAGTTTGGAAAGACTTTGGTTGTCGCAGAATATAGCACCGATTTAATTCCTTTAAGCCACGACACAGGCTCAAAAATATTGTTGGCTTATGTTGGCTTAACGAGCGAAGTTCGTGCTTATGGAATTTGTAGCATAGGAGACCGGAGGATAACACAAGCTTTGCGTAGTGGTAACTTGCAGTTTTTCAATTATTGGGCGCCGTTTTCGGTGCAAAGTAATTTTCATGGACCAATTTTGCAAGGATATTTAGGGAATCTTTGTCAATTTGGCATGTATGAATACTGGAGGGATGGTCACTATGCTTGGCTTGTGAATGAAACCTTGAAGATTTTTGGGAAAGGACAACAAAGAGAATCTTGGGTAGGATTGGTAAGGATGTTTAATCTTACCGCTCTATGGTGCAATTTTAATACTTTTGTTGTTGGTGAAGCAACGTGGAGTGGAATGACTCTGGTAAACTTGGGAGCAGTGTTCCAATTTTTTGGTATCGCCATGCTACTTTCTCTATGTGTATTCATGAATGAACGACGTCTCTTACAGCTTATTGGTCGAAATCTGTTGAAGATGGCAAAGAACATTGCGATTTTCCTCAATCGCACTACAGATAAGTTCGTAATATCTCTGCGCATGGTAGTCAATTTCAGAGCAGTCGCTGTCTCGCCAGAGAGGATTTAAGAAAAACTAAATCTGCAACCAATTAGCTTTTTGTAATATGCAGAGCCCGGACATCTCGGAGTCGGTGTAGATCCAACAATAACACCAGAATTTGATTTTAAAGAAATTGGAATCATGTGAAAAACTTGAGAGAAAACGTGAACGCATTTGGATAGACCATCGAGTCAAAGGAGCTGATGAAACACTCTCATACACCTACAGCAGTTGGGACAAGCAAACAAGGTGCTATCCACAGACATTAGCCCGTGTAGTGTGGTCACAATTAATAAGTGCCTCATAGACGAACCACTCAAGCAAAACCTAGACGGTTATGTTGCTGGAACGCGAAGTAATATGGGTCTATTTAGTGACGTAAAGATCACGGATGGGCAATATTTAAAAAGTCTCAAGCTGTTAGAAGAAGATTGAAAATATTTTGACTGACATACATATCCCCCAATCCGTATACGCAATTGCCTTATGGATTTGATTTGCTTCTTGAACATCAAGGACAGCAGCTCATCTCGCTTGAGCCACTCTGCATGAACCTAACTCGAGATCTCATGCAAGCAGACCAGTCCTTTCCAAAATGTGATCAGCTCCACCAACAAGACCACTGATACGAAGCAAAGTATTGCAGATCCGCCCCATCGCTCCAGATACCCTCACAGAATCCAAACACAATAATGGGCACCGCCACTATTTCAAAGCTCCGCCATTGTCAGTGTTCTTGTAGCGTCTCAAACTCTCACGGCAATCCAATGAACCGTCCATTGACAAATGACGACTTGGTCTAAATTAAAATCATATTGACTTAAATTGCCATGAAACTTGATTAATTCAATGTGGAATGTAAATGTATGTTCCCAGTCGCATGTGTACGCGACATGAGGAAAGTGCAGAAGAAGAACATGCCCGCCCATTGATTGCAGCAGATGTAGCTGTGAAAGAGAGCAGAGGGAGTTATTCTCCATTTCTGCCGGTGGCCACATTGGGAATGAAAGAAGATGAGAAGATGCGGTGACGGAATAATGTGATCACGCCGTATTTTTCATAAATGTTCCGATACTGCCGAGAGACCCAAAAGCAAACGCGACCATTTGACTTGAGATACTCCATAGCGACTAAAGGGGAGCCACGCTAAAATTGAAAGTTTTTAGCAACATTCAAAAAGCATTTTTTGGCAATTGGAGCCATTTGCAGATGCTTTAGTTTTGAGTTCGAAAATCAGATTCGAAGTTTTTTATGGGATTGAATATGCAAACGGTGCTAATCACAAGTAGGGACGTTTCCATTTTTTTCCTGTTGGAGGGTCGAAATAGAAAATGAAACTTTTCTTATGTGATTTAACATAGGACATTCCTAGTCACCAAAGCAGAGACCCTTGGTAAAACTAGCCATCAAAGGTATTTCCAATGCCCGAAAGTAGAACGGAGGTGGAGAAAAATCAGAATTTGGGACGCTCAATACTCAAAATGAATTAACTGTTTAGGGTGTTTGATGCAAGTTTGGAATTCTGTAACTTCGGAATAAATTGGAATTTATTAAAGCTGTAAAAAGTATAATCCTAAAGTTTGCGAAATTTAACTTGATTGGATCAAAACTATATGCGGTCCTCAAATTGATGTTTTGTCAGCAGACCGAAAAAACGAACCCTCTTCACAACCCATGCAGAGGGGAAGGGGAGTGACCATGATTGGTAAAGGTGACATAAGCAGGCCATAAGCTACCATCAGATGCAAAATCAGAAGATTTAGTGGCTTTGAACTTTTCCGCGGTCGATCGACGGAATACACCGTCACATGTGAACACAAGAAGCTCTACTCTTCGCACACGCAATAATATGAAATCATATTGTGTCCGGTTTATTGGCCGTGTGACATACTTGTTTACATTTACTTGTGCTGCATGCATGAGTATGTTTAGGTGACTTTTGTTTAGCTGATATTGTACGACAATATTATGTCAACGAATTTATTAACTTTTTACTACTGTAAAACAATGACATTCACATGCACTTTTTCATAAGCTTTTGAGATGTGGGACTGTGAGATTTTCTCTGAACTATGGAAAGGTCATATACAACCTCAGATCTCATGTGGATATTTCTTGGTGGAGACCCCCATAGTTTATGAAAGGCCCCTAATGGCTGATTTGTATTAAAAAACCAAGGGGTTAGCCTTACTATTTTAAAGAATTTTTCATGCGTGTGGCGACTCATAAATCCGTCTCACTCCTAAAACTTGCTGAGAAACTTTTTCATGATTACATCCGAGCTTGTGATCACTTCGTTAGCCCGCTTCCCAGCCTTCTGTTGAGCCTAGATGTGCATCATGTATGGCATCGCAGTGGGACAGATTATCGCAGTTATGGCAGCACAACTCGGTTAATAATTTTTAAGATTTTGATATTTTCAAAATTCTTAATAAGTGTACAGTGCCATTTCCAGAATACGTAGGTATATACATCAAGAGGGGAGCATTTGAAAATCCAAGAAATCAATCTTTAGTTAAAAAAGGTCTGCTTTTGCAGCAATCATTGGAGGAAGCATTTTCAATCATGATTTGTTTACCACCCAACAATGACCCATACAAAAGCTATTCTCAAACACGAAAAGCAGGGTCGTTTTTTCCCCAAACACTATAATTCTTACGCACATGCTCCATAAGAATATCGTTCCTTGCTCTTTGTAAGTGCTGATTGAAAATTACGTGAGGAAAATGCACAGGGCTGAAGAAATTTAACCAGCTGAGCTATATATTTTCTGAGCTCAATGAGCTTTCATGAATTCAGAATTCTTGCTTCATCATGTGACAGCTCGGAAAAACACGAGTTCCTTGTCGGAAGAATTGAATGAAAGCGCATACCACCCATGGGTTTTCTTAAGAGAAATATATTAGCTCTTCAGAAAATTCGTGAATGCAAAGGTGTCTCTTCCTCTTCGACTGTACACGCATCCACCGTCCTTCCACTGGCAGTGCGATGTGTCATTCCAGCCAAATCGTAGTTTGGCCTATTAAAAACATGTATATACTGTTTTAAAGCAGTAGGTACACGCACAAAGTTTCTTTTGGATAGGCTTACTGACTTACGTTGCTTTGAATTCTCACTAGCATGCTCTCTTATCTTCTCATCTTTCTTCTCTCGTTTATTCACATCTTCTTTGTTCTTCCGGTCATCGGCCTTGGATCGCGCTCAGTTGGATTTTTGTCGTTTGGCTTGTCTGTGCTTCGTAACACATGCCCTTTAACAGAAAAACTTTATTACAATTATTCTAAAAATTGTAGAAATAACTTTTGCATTGAATCACTCATCATAATGAATTTAAAATTGCAGACATGATAATCACGTTTTTAAGAAATTGACCGATTAATAACTAAATTGGCCAAAAATGTGTTTAATTAAATTATTGGTTTCACGGTTTGATGAACTTAATTGGGTAGGGGCGGGGTGGTCTAATTACTCTTATTTGGTGAATTTTTCTAACTATTGCTCCAGATTTTTTCCCAACGCGATTTCAGTCAAAATTTTACGTTGATTACGAATATGAAATAATTTTGAGACATTTCCTGAAAATGGAGATGAACAAGTACAAGGCACTTGGTGGTGCGCAAGAATTCAAACCCCTTAAAGAGGGGGATGTGTGCCCCGCACCTTCGAATCTTACCAGGAAGGTTGCTATTGCTATAAGGTATGGCTAGCAGAACGGTGGAAGAGTTTAGCTGAGAACCAGGGTAAGTTCTGTTAATAGCTACACAAATTGACCTTCCTATTCTTAACAAGATGGTACATGTTTCTTAGCATAATAATTTGGAGGCCTTAGATGAAAATTCAGAAGAATTATATTTGATTGGAATTCGATGATGTATTTGACATGAATGCGGAAGAATTTGGTTAAAATTGAGAAGTATTCGATGAGAATTTGGAATTATTTTTTGCTGTAATTTCGAAGTATTTTTTTTAAAAAAAAAGTGGTCGGCTGATTTTGAGATCGGCCGATAATTGTCAGGTAACTTGGAGGCGAAAGTTGGGTAGTCGTCTAACTTGATCAGTAGAACGTCGGCTAACTTCAACGTTAGCCGGAAATAGTCGGGTAAATTGAAGAATTAAAATTTTCGGGTCGGGTTAGGTTGATCGGTTAACTTGTATTTAACCCGAGTATAGTTGGCTTACTTGGACAGACAATAGTTGGGTTAAATATTGTTGATTGTTACTTCCTGGTGCTGCAAATGCGAAGTATATTATGCGACTTACCGCATGACATATGATTTTGCATTATTTCTGTAACTTTGCTTCGTTCTCTAAACGCCGATTAGTGATTCAAAGTACCTGAGAATTTGCAGGAAGTTAGAGTTTTAATATGAAATTATAGGTTTATATTACAATACTTCCTCATCCCAACAGCAAAGAAAATGCCAATCGTGCTTTTCCGGGAGTTCTTAAACAAGGAAGTACTTCATATTAATAGAAAATCAATGTTGGCGAGGCCAGCTCATTGTACTACAAGCTCTCTGCCCATTCGCTCAGCTAAAACGGCGAGTTCTTGCGCGTGTTGTCTGCTTAGTTTGACGCTATTTTATAAAAACTGCTCCTTTCTAAATAGTAATTCTTTGTGCCAATACTACGTTTAACAATTCTTGAGAGTAATAAGTCATGCTGACCTACCTGCTCGTTCAGCCCACTTTTGCCCTTTTGAAGGTAGCGGCCATGTTTGGCGCTATTCCCATGCTAGTCAACGTTTTATCAGGAGAATTAAAGCCAAAAATTACTTGCTGGTCTCGAATCCTTTTGAACATCCATCGAATATTAGCTGTGCTCAAGTTAACACAACTCTCAATGTCTATCTTTAAACTGTCAGAGTCTTTACCCCAGAACTCAAGGTCTCTCCACCCTACTCGTGTATTAATGGCTCTTTCCGTATCCACGACAGCTCTTGTTTGAAGTATTGTATTCGCAAAGCACGTCGGTGATGCTTTCATTTTGATCAGTCCTTTGAGGCAAGTTTGCCAATCTCGTCAAGGTACCAGTAGCGATTGTATTCACGTGGACAGCCGTAAGACAAAGTTCCAGAGTAGGAAATTTCATCAGTTGGTGCAATTATATCATCGTGTGGCGTCGTACCTCAAGGTGTATCGAAAGGATTTAGTACGCTACTTACCATCCTTTTCACTTCACGGCATGCTGACAATTGGTGTTCCTCTCACCATTCCTGTGGATCTTTGTTTGTGCTACTTCTGTATAATAATTGGTGATCTGCGCTACTCTGGCCATTTACAGGCCCAACTTAAAAACCTGGAAAGGTAACAGAAAACAATTACTGCTTTGGTTCATAGTTTGAAATTTTTTTTATCCCTTTTAGAATGATGGAAGATGACAATGCAATGGAATGACATCCACCAGAAATATGGGTTGTGCGTCAATTGGTCGAAGACACAGTTGCCCGAGTAACTATTGCCCCCGCCCCCCTAACAATTGCCCGAAACATTCGACAGTTGACCGACGACTATTGCCCGAAACCAGATGGCCGACGACACTTGCGTCGACGCTTGGTATTATCTTCTACTCGGACTCCCACAACCCTTTTGCATGCAGAACGTAATTTCGTACTAATTATACCAAGTGTAATGATCACTTACATTTCAGTAAGAACTAATTGAGAATGCTTTTCAGGGAGACTTTCATTCGTTAATAGAGTATTTGAAGTGCTACTCGCTTCCTTGATTTCAATTTGCTTTACGGTGGATCACAATATGTTTTATGGGCTCACTTTCATTATTATTGGGAAATCAAGCGTCATTGCAAAATAAAAAACTCATCTCACAAGATTAAAAATGGGGTCAATACCATTTTACCGACCAGATCGATCCTTGGACTAGACAAAGTTGTAGCCTCAGTAATGAAATTGATGCACGATGGCGTTGAAAAACTGAAAAAGACAAATGACTAGAGTAGAAAATTGCGATGAAGACTCATGCAACGATAAGCAAGTACCTGAAGGAGACCTTATCTGGCAAGAAAATAATGTGAAAGTAAATCTACAAAGCAGCTTTCCTAGTGCATGTTGAAGAGGAAAGAGATGTAGTCCGAATTTAATACGTCAGTATTCAGTATCAGAAATGTGGAGATGGAGAGGCGAGACAGAGAGATACACGTACCCGAGATATATCTAGTATTTATCCAAGAGAACTTCCATCAGTGAATAACAAAGAATTTATACAGACCATGCCAAGGCAGTCTAATTCGACGCAAGTCTAAGCTAAATCTGCAGCAGGCCGAACCAGTGAAATAGCACAGACCTTTGTTGTTACTTTTTCTCAATCTATTTTCACGGTCTCGATCACATGGAGTACTCTGCAGCAGAAGTGGTCATCTATCATGATTTAAATTAAAGTAAAAGCTTTTAGTAGCACAGCAGATTGTCTACGTGGACACTCTCATAACAATTCAACGTCGTAGGAATTTTGCTCTGAAAAAATCTATACTGCAAAATACCACAGCATCAAGGTAAATACGATGTCTAGAATGGCGAAATTTTTGACTTTCGTAATCGTAGCCCTATTACTGACTTTTGTGTGCGGACTGATTAGACTTGAACAGCAGCAAGATGACCAAAACTTGTCAGCAACTACAACTAAACTGCTGTCTCTGTTTGATCACTGTATCTTCTTCGTGTTTCACTGGCACTTTGAGCAAGACACCCGGCCAACGACACCCACAGGCTATTTCCATTTCTTCTCTCAATCCATCAGCTGTTCTATAATTGTCGACACTATTGTAGAATACCGGACCAAGTATACTGTTCGACAACGTTTTAGAACATCCTATTTGAAACCGTATTATTTCTTCACCAAGTACACCAGCAACCTTGTGAACCTGCAGTATTCTGCTTTCACTTCAAGCATCAAAATTCGGTCCACTGGGGTTCGACTTTTAATCATGACGCTGACCAGGTACAACATTCCTTTCAATTATGTTCTGTTAGTCTCGAGCACAGAGTCATTGTTGTCAGCTCGGTACGGTGAACTGGCTAATATGATAAACATCTGTGCACCCGCGACGTATGTTTTGATACTGGATCAAATGAAAGTTTTTCTATTGAGTTTTGCACGTTATGATGCACGTCGCCCGTTTTTGTTCGAAGTGGTTCCTTTGGAAGGAGCTTCCGTTCGACGGCAACAGCAGTTGATCTATCAAGATCTTGAAAAGGCTGAATTTGGTGCCTACTCTTTGCTTCCTCTTGTACCGTTCCCATTCGGCAAACGAGCTCCCCAAGTTGTAAACATCTGTACTACCGGATTGTTAGTAGAACATTTCAACATGACATTTTGCAGGGATCACTACACTGAAAAGGAAAGATGCAGAGGGAAAATAATAACCCTGGTTAGAGTAGATCAACAGCTCAACAATTTTTTGTTGCCTGCTTGTACCCGACGTGAACTTCATAATTATGATTACGTTATTTATGCGGTTGATTACACGCAGTACAGCTTCATTTCAATCGCCGATACTGGATTGAAAGGATTGACAAGCTTTATAAATGCTTTCGATCACGTAACTTGGATGACTGCAGCAGCTGCATGCATCTGCTTGACAGTGGCACTAGCCGTCTTGTCCACTGAAGAAGCCACCAGCGTGTCTTCCAAACTGGCAGCATCAGCAGCAGTTACCCTCATGTTGCTGATTGATCGGTTCTACGCACATGGACAAGTAATGCGTGCTGCTTCAAAGCAGATGACATTTGTTTTATTTCTCTGGGCTTTTGGTGCACTCATGCTGAACATGTGCTACAGTGGAGGTATGGTCAGTGAGCTTACATCGCCCGCGATCCCGGAACTACCTCGTAGTATGCTCGATATCGCACTGGGAGAGTATACAATACTGACTGATACTTATATCATTGTGGATGCTGATCCCAAAAACAAACCGAAGCAGAAAGAGCCATTTTTTCACTACAACATCGAAAGCTATCTGCAAGAATACGGCAACCATGGTGGGACACTTACCTCTACTCTGCAGCGATTCAGAAACCTTTTAGTATTTACAGACTCTCCCCAAGAATACAAAACGTCCGACCAATCAAAGGCCGTGCATGCAATCGCCGGGAACACCAAGGATATTGAAGCTATGGGAATATTGCATGGATTCCAGAACTGGAAAGCAAATGTGTTTCCTGGTGGAACTTTACCGTTTTTTGACAACCAAATTCCTGTGGTTGTGCTATCAAACTTCCTTTCGCCAACATTTCAAAGTTTTTACGCGAGAGTTTTTGAAAGTGGAGCATACGAATATTCGCGACAAGCTGTTCGTAATGAGAACGCTCGAAGGGGATTGTTGGAAGGACACATCAAGTTGGGACGAGGATTTTTCTTACCAAAGGAAATAGAGTTAGGCCTTATATGGCACAATACTGACCCACTTACGTATGCTAAAACAACTTGGACCGCAGTTGCTCTGGAAACCTTAAGCCCAGCTTTCAAGTTACTTATGATAGGAGCTTCTGTCTCTACGTTGGTATTCTTTCATGAAAGATGTCCTTGGCGGTTACTAGCCTGTGTCATTCTTGGCAAACTTGCTAAAATTGCATTCAGTATGTGCAATATATACAGAATCCTCATGAATTTGGTAGTCCATCCACGCAAAGCTTTGAAGGAAATGGTAATACATTTGCGGCCAAACGCTGTGATGCCAAAGTTAACTTGATTACGAATACTAAAATACTTCGCTTACTTAAAACTATTGGCACTCAGCAGACTGTTCATGAATATTGCTTGCATTACATTTAAATTTACGTAGTGCTGTTTATGTAGAACTAAGGCCATGTGAGTTTGTTGTCTGCGTAATGCACAAAGACCTGCTATATCACTGAGATGTTGTGTATAAATGTTATGTCCTATATACATTACACAATTAATAGTTGTCACTGCAATGTTGCAGAGTTCATTCTGATTTAAATAACGCACTTTAAAATATTTTAGGACTTATTTGTGTGACCAAGTTCGTGTAGCTTCTAAGTGCACAGCACTTCTTATAGTCAGAGCATTTGTAACGTTTGAGCGGCCATGTTTAATGAATCATCCATTGTCATGTATTCGCTGGTTTTCAAATCCAAGTAGTTAGTACAGTTGAATAAAAAATTATTGTGAAACCCCAGCCTTCAAATATACTTCCCTTGTCGAAGCTTTGCTAGAGAAACAAACAAGGAAGTCGTGCCGCTGAACTACGTTTGATTGAGTCAACAAAGCTCTTCGAGGAATGACGCATTGAAGACAGTTGTTGTTTAATAAAAATCTCAAACAATTATGCTGGCAATGTAAAATGTTGTAGTGGATGATCCATGCAAATAATTCAGGCTGTGAGCTGCCGGCTTGTAGAAATCGGTTCACCATCCCACTCACTGCACTTGCAATCGATCTGAGCTTTACCAGCTTCTTAACAGACGTTGATGCAGAAAGCCTTTGCAGTGGAGAGAATACTGGAGCTGGATTGACCATGGATTCAGTACAATACTGTGTGAAAACACAAGCTTCATTGCATTAGGGCGTCATTTGTAAGAATAAAGCAAAGGAGCTCGAGGACATATATGTGACACATATGTCGCTCTCTCTCCTCAACTCATCTGTTGCCTGTAAAAATTATTTCCCCTCGCTCGTCAACTTCCCTCTTTGAGCGTGACCTTTGCTCCCTCTTCCCTCCTAGTGCAAACGAGCTGCAAGTCCCTCCCTCAAGGCCCCTCCAACTTTTCATTTCACAACTAGCATTTCTCCCTCGCCCTCAGCTCCTTCATACATCAAATTTGTGTTAATTTTGCCTGGCGGGATAACAATTAACGTTGCAGTAAATGAGAAGAAGCCAAGAACTATTAGAAATCGCACAGAATCAGCTGCAGAGTTTGTAATTTTGTTACATTTAAGAGAAAACTTTCAAGCCAGTCCGCAAGTTTTTGCCCTCACTGCCCTTAAGAGGGAACTACCGCCCCTTGACCCATCCCTCCCTCATCCCTCAATCATCAATGAGATATCTCCCTCCTCACTTGCCCTCCCTCAGCTACAATCGGCTTGCTCCCTCAAAAAATGCCCCTCCTCCCTCCAAGTGTGAGGGAGGACTGCCCATGTCTGACTGAATGTGCTTTAAATGAATCGTTCGCAACAGAATTTACTGTCACTTGGTAACTTGGTAATATTAGCGAGGTAAATGTAGGTAGAAAAGTTGAGCATGTTTACTGCTGAACTGCTGAAACCAAATTGATTTATATCACAAACCAGAAGATTCGTTTGAAGCCTTTAGCTTTAGGCAACTGAGCTTGAGAAATTTTTCCATTGTATTAAAGGGACTGCATTGGGTCATGAACCAACGAAATTGATGAGTTAGCATGCAAGTACTCGTCGGGTATAACTTGAACTTCCAGTTGTCCTTGCTGCTGTTGTGAACCTTCCTGGAGAAAGTCACAAGGACAGACAAGAGACTGTATAAGAAATGGAGGGAAAATTGTGAGGCTTGTCGTAGTCGTTTTAGTATCCAACGGAAAGACATTTTACACGAGGTTCAAACTAAGCGCAGTTAACTTTCAAGTTCAGAAACTTGTGAAAAGAACGATGAATGTTATGAATGTATGCGTACTTTCTTCTCTAAATGGAGTCAAGAGTCAAGTAGTGGACCCATGATGAATGCGACTGATGAATGCGAGAGTAGCGGGAGAAAGTTAGTCTCACGACACCTGTCAAAGACAAAGCATTGTCATCTATATGAATATGGAATATTACATTAAATCTCAGCCTTATTAATTCCATAATATTGTGAGTTGTATTGTGAGGATCACTATAGTGCTTTATTCGTGCTTCCATCGTCATACGTGAGACCCACGAAGGCAGATCACCCCATCTAGTGACATATCTGCAAGGTCCCCTTATGGTGCCAAGCGAGTGGTATCCTGGCATGGTTCATTCAGTCCCTGGCATCTTGGTTCACGCCATATGCCACACCAGAAATACTGCATGCATTGTTCTCTGCAAGAGTGAACTGCTTGTAAAGAGCTGAGCTGAGCTGCTGGCAAAACCATATGAAACCCACGCAGAATTCTAACACAATCGAGTTTTCCACGGAAATGTTTATTGGCGGCGGCAGAGACAGGCACGAAGAGCAGTGTATGAAAACAATAGTCACAACTACTATTCTTCCGTCCCAGCCATAAAGCCCCTCTGGAGTTTATTTCTCAAAAGTCGATGATAAAGTCAGTGTGGGCTTCTCCCGTACTACTTTTGACTGTAGCACGGGAGAATCCTAGTCCAAAGTGGGCCATCTCAGCAACACAAAGTGAGTATTGTTGAAGTAGTCTGAATGAAATTGACTGTGGCCTCTTGGCTAAGAATGTTGCGACCGTAGTTTGGTCTAGTTTCTTCTTACATTTTTATAAATCAAGAAAGAAAGTTTGTGACTTTAATTTCATTCATTGCAGTTTCAGTCATGCGAATGGCGATCACTACTGTGGAGCGACTTGAGATACACGCGTTGGTCGCACTCTAATTTGAAGATCTTGCTGACTGTGGAGCTGAAGTTAGCCTGCTTATCACTATTCTTATCAATTGGCAGCCCATGCCATGCCGGTTATGATGTATGGTCGAATAATAACAAAACCAAATAATATAGAAAAGCCTGCTTGAGATAGAAATTCTTGATGAAAGAATCCTCTGTTCGGCCCATTGGAATTTTGTAGCATTATCTCTGTACGGTTTGCTTACTGCGGTAGAATATTCGTCGCGTCAGTAGATCCAATAGTACTGTGAACTTTTCTTGCAAAACTTGAGTGCAATTGAAAAATTCGCGCTGATATCAATGCTGTAAGTTTAACTTAAATAAAAACGCTCAAGATTACCAGGAAGATTATTCAATCAATTCACTTACTATTCCGTTCCAGTTCTTTCACAAGTTTGATAAATAACACTTTGAGCTTAGACTTCTACATACTACTTGTCTTTTGGAAGAGTTCTGAGGAATGTCTTAAACTTGATGCTTATTTGATTAAGAATGGAATACTTTAACGTGTCACCTCCTCTTCTTTAGCGCACTTGGGCTGCAATTTCTCTTGTCTTCTGATGGAAAATTTTGGTAAAAGTTGGCGGTAATGGAGTCTACGCCGAATGTCCCTAAACATATCAAGCAAGTCGTGTTTATCGTCCGTACGTTCCTGTGGATTTAGTTGGATGAGCATTAAATTTTATTGCCTCTAACAAAATATTACACGCAGAGGACATCTAGATTTTTGGTCTGGATAGCATAATCGCCATGCACCATTAAGCTAGCACACTTTCATAAGTTTCATAAACTAGGTCTAAGGCCACTTGAATTGTAAAATTATTGGGAAATTTACAATGGAGCCGAGAAGCGAAGCACATGCGCATAAAGCTAACTAGCTAAGCGCGGTGTCACAGTGACGTTACACGTGAGACATTATAACCCCGAAAATTATTAAAGCCCGTTTAATGGTCACACAACTCCTCGTGAAGTCATTGAGCTTGTAAAAATGACGATAAGATCCAACGTGCTTACTGATAACAAGTTGAGGTGTAGCTCTTACGTCTGCTTTCATTATTGCAGCCAAATAAATGCATCACATCAAAACATTGCTATCGGCTCGTGTTGAGCTTGCACTTCAAGCCAAGATCACTGCTGCTGCTGTATTTAAACTTGAAGCAATGTGTGTGCATGAAGTTGCGCTGTTGATTGATCAAATCCATGAAGGTCATGGCTCGTACCTGTTCATACGATACATTATAAGTTGATCTTCAATGAATTACAATGTCAAATGTAGCGAATTATTTTATTGGTAAGAACGACCTACAAACTCTGAATAGAATTACCTCCGAGAGCAGATAAGTGGATGAAAGCTTATGAATATTCTCATCTTAATCGTATGCCAATTTTTAGTTCCTTCCCATTGTAAGACTCTCCGTAACCAATCAAGTCCATTGCTGTCAGTATTATTGCAATGGCATGAACCTGGTAAACACATTCCAAAAGTTTACTTAAAACTTTGTGCTGTTGAATTAAAGCAGTTGTAGAAATCGAATCATAAGATTCCACCTGGGCCTAATCAAATTGCAAATTTATTTCAAGGTTAATAAAAACTCAATCTATAAGCCTTGACTTATTGAGCGATTTATTATTCTGCTCCAGATCTCTGGCTTCTCCACATGAAGAATCACATCATGCAAGCTCCAACTCTGCTCGGTCTCTTGTTTTCTTTAACTGCAAATTTTGGTAAGACTTTTTTCCAGGTCCTGTTTTCGACTTTTTCATTGCGTTATTGAAACATAAAAACAAATAGCGAAAAAATTGGAATCAATTTAATTAAAACTTTTACGTGTCTGCACTAAAAGTTGCCGGAAATTCCTGCGGCGGACTATTGGAGGGGGAACATGGACATTTTAGCTTTCCAGTTGGATCCAACGCAGACGAACCTGGAACCCGAAACTCTTCCTGCCTCTGGATCATCCAACTTCATTATAAAAATAATATTCGATTCACACTGGATCAACTCAGTGAGGATTCTCATTTGAACTTGTACCCTGAAGACCAACTGACAACTTGCAGCGCCAATACCCACACAGAGTACATGACAACAATTTCCGAGTGTCAATTATCACGTAGTGAATTTCGAACATGTAGCTTCATTTGTGACATTCTTAAGGTTAAACGAGACGCATATTGGATCTACGTTGGAGTTCACTGGAAAAACGCTCCTTGTCATCTTGCCAAATGCTACATCTTCCGTGGCTTTCTCATGGGAGTTCACCATCACAGGTGACAAAACGAACAACAGCAAGGGATTCATGAAAAACTCTGACTACGTCAGCAGCCCCAGTGGCCTTCTGGAGTGGAAGCA
>JAQIWI010000322.1:0-39536 GCA_034698825.1 Deuterosminthurus bicinctus | reverse complement strand
TGAACCCTGTAGGCACTTGAAGCCATGAAGGCTATTTAGTGACCAACCCCGGGTGAATGATAATGATCCCCATAGCCGAGTTGGATTTTCCCGCCAGCACTGAGTAGTGCAATCACTGGGCTGACCAATGAACAGCACTGACGGTACGAGTGTCAAGCCGAGGGATCGAACCCTCTGTGAGTGTGAGTCGGAGTAATGAGTCCAGAGCTCTAACCCCCAGACCACACTGGCTTGTCCATATAACGTATAATTATATTGCAACCAGTTGGGAGGGACGTTTTGGGAATTATAGCAAAGAATTTACCAAATGATTTTTAAACAGAATTATTGATGAAGTATGTATGTGTAAGGATGCAGGTAGAGTAACAGTAGGTCAGTGTTGATGATAGTGATGACGATGTTACCATTACTGTATGTACTACAGTAGTGTGGTGGTTTGCAGCAGCAATTCTGAACATTGTGTTTTCGAGGGAGAAAAATACCATTGTGTGTGTTTGTAGAAAGTATGTTGGAGAAGAATAGTTTTCTTCATATTATTATTATTATATGTTCGGAATTCCATCATGAACAGGACAGGATGCAGTATCCTGTGCAGTTGTTCTTGATGGTGATGGTGCTGAAGAAAAAACCCAATCTTGAAGGTTTTGGTGGTAAAACGAGTTTCAACTCTGTCCACATGAGAGAAATGAGGCGAGATTGGACTTGTGCACTGACTTGCTATCCTCATTTTAAAACCACTGTTACATCAGTTTATCAACTCCAAATATCATCATCACAATGAGGGATCTAATTAAGAGAGTGGGAATCACAAGTTTGCAGGGTTGGAGCATGTATGCTCAAGTCAAGTTGCACATCTCACATGATTTTCTCGTGTATGCCAACGACGATGATGATGTTGACCAAAATTAAGAGTAATAGCGGTGCAGTTTTTCTTGACTTTACATTACGCACACACACATTGCATTATTACAGTTTAAAGCATATGTGTTTGTGGGGTAGGTGTGCTCATTTCATTTGCATGAGCACAACAACAGATTTAGAGGACGGAGGAGTAATAATTATCCTGCACAAGGTTTTGGAGCATCAATTTATTGTATCATCCATTGTGGAAGATGAGGCTGTGAGTATTAATTACACCTAATCTCAGATAGCCGTCAGTTTGGCAATCAAATTATGCTTTTACAGCAAAAGTATCAAAAGTTTTCAGCGCATTCAAGAAGAAGGGGTAGATTAAAAATGAGAAACATCCTTCCTTCCTTGGACGTCACCACCACAGTGAACTCTTTTCATCTCACTGTCTGTATTCGTACTTTTTCTCATTTTATTACGATCCACCTTGAAAGGTTCGATTCATTATTTGTTATTACATGGAGATCAATGCTCTATCTTGTGTGCATTTGCAAAAGGACCTTGCATGCTGCTTTATCGCCCTCAGAGACCAATCGTGCTGTTCCTATACAATGCAGCTAACGGTATGAATTGACTTGGTATTTTGATGGCAACTATTCAAACATCATATCGGAACCAGTAAGGAAATTATTGTGGCGTCAAATGAAGTTTCAATAATAGCTCAGGGCTTTTGATTCGATCGACTATCGGACAACGGTGAGACATGGCAAGTGTATAGTGGGAATTATCGTGAAGTTAAAGAGAAGAGATCATGGGATCAGAGTGATGATAAACGTGAGAAACCTCTAAGTGTGTTGGATGAGTGGATACAGTCAGCGCTCCGCTACTAATGTATTCGGTAATTTAACCATTGTACAGCTCTAAGCGACTAATGCCACGGGAAGCACAAAGTTATTGGCCTGACTACAACAACTGTAGATGCATGTACGAATTTGGAGCCAAGAGTTTAAGTTATGCGGGCGATGACGATGATGATGATGGAGGATGAGCCAAATGGTCAAGTTTTTATTATCGTTATTATACAACTTACTCTCTAAGGGACATACAAGGCTTGAGCTGTGTGAAATCCCCTTTGGATTTTGTCAAATTACACTCCATCATTTGCCACGAATGAGAAACTTTACTGCAGATGTGTGCGATAGCCCGTTGTGTCCACATGACCTTAGGTACTCGCCTTAGAGAAGGCTCATGATGACGATCATGTGTTTATTGAAAACCTCATATGTGTGCAGCATCATGGGACGAACAGCTCTCACAATTTTCCCATCTTCAGCATCACCATCATTGCAATAAATAATTAAAATTTGTAAAGAAAAACACTAATTACCGATACTTTTGTAGGATCATATTTGGAGTCGTATTTAATGATTTGCCATATACATGCGGTCTGACTCCCTGGTGCATTTTGTCCTTTGGGTGGCCTTGATGGGATCAAGTTGTAAACGTCAACGAGTCGAGAGAGAGCGAGATTGAACAATAATTGGTAATTTTGACCAATCACCCCGTGTTTCAATGGACTGCACTTGATGCAATTCTTGTCATAGCTGTTACCAATTTCCCACATATCCAGAGCTCAAGGCGCTTGTTCGGCTTTGCATACCAAGTGGCAGTAATGACATAATGATAATCATAATTGGGCTCAACCAGCTGCGCTAATATCATAGGCACACATAGTTATTTAGAGAACGGGAGTCCGTACACACACGCACGCAACTATAGCAGAAGAGGGAGGAGGTGGGAACCTTGATCATTCATTGCTGACTTGTCCTGCCTTCCTAGATGACAATTTCATACATGATTCCGTTCTGCTGCATTGCATTGTCATTGGAGAGTTTCTTTGTGATAATGGAATATACATAAGGAAACCTGTAATGACTCTGCCGCTCCTTCAAGCGGTCGGCATGATGAATGCAGAAATGCGCCCACTCATCCCGTACCAGTATAGCTTCATTCCTTTGCTCATGAAAGGAAGACAAAAAAAATCGTATATATGAGGAAGGAAAATGAAAAAAAAAAGCCATAATAATAATAATACTTGGCCAGTGAGTGACTAACTGTATTTATTCATGATGTCATTGTTGCTATGGTATTGCCTATTTCATATGCAGTCGGTATGCTTCACACAATCACTCAGTCAGCGTACGGTAGCCGCATCATCATCAGCGTGGTCGCACAAGGTGCAGTGGCAAAACCTTACATCATCATTCTCCTCCTCTTCCTACCTTACATTGTAATGCAGTCAAATGCTTCAGTAGGTCAACATGTTTTACTCCATCTTTTTTCTATCTGTCTCTATATGCTCAAGTTTGTACGGATGCATGGAAGTTGCGGGAAACCTGAGGAGTTTGCACTGAGTAAATCATGATCAAATCAGTTAAAAAGTAGGATAGGGTTATGGGAATACTTGAGCTTGATTCTTGTTTATAATACGGTAAATGGAATTAGTTCAATTGTGTGCACTATAGTGGAGGAGGAGGTGGATGAGCATGCAACTTGCAGGTTTTACTTATCATGTGGAAAGGAAAGGGACGTTAAAAACTGCTCTTGTTGTTCTTGTTATTATTACCTTTATTCTATATGATTCTTGCGCTAAGTTCCATCTATCAATGAGAGTAAGCTCGTAGATAGATACATCTTAATGCTGTTATGTGAGAATGTCTGTACATGCTCTGTTGGTAACAGGGCTCTATGTTGGTTGACCAGAGAATCTATTAGTTGACGCTGTGGGTTCCGATCTTCAAAGTCAGTCTGTCTGTCTCGCTCACTTGCTCCTCTGATCTGAACGGTGAAGAATTAATGGTTTTCGACGGCCAGATCGGACAAAAGTTTCCCAGGATTACTCGAGGAATCATGTTGTACTAGTACACACGGGTGATGCTAGCAGGTTTGTTCTTGCTGTGGAGCAACAAGTGGTGGTGCTGAGAAGCAAGTGGAGGACCACTATGAATCTCCAGTTAGTTAGCATTGATCCTTGCGGGCTTTTCACTGTCGTCCTTTGTGCACTCCTAATTCCAGAGTAGCTAAAAGGCCTTTAAGTGAGCAAGCCACAAAACGTAGCCTAGGCTCATTCTTTAAGTATAGCATTGAACATTGCATGGAGAAGAACGTATCTTTTTTTTACTCTTTCCCTTGCGTCGCCTTTTTCTCTCTGTTCGTGCTGCTGTTGCTCACAGTCTGAGATCTGGCCCCATTCATCCCTCTTCGTGTTCTTTGCATTGTCATCATCATCATCGTCGGCACTCACTGACTTGAAGATCACTGGAACCATGACTGGAATGTGTTGAGACTTGAAATTTAAAACTTTTCTCCTCATTCTCTTGTTGGACCAGCTTCTCTCCCCTCTCTCTCTGTCTTGCTGGGATGGTGCTACCTCCTTTCCCATCACCCAACGACTTGCTAAAAGAGCGAAAAAACACAACCTTTACACATTATTCTCCCATATGTCCTCAAGGTATTCGTTGAATGCATTCCTTGGTAAATTGCAGCAGTGCAGTCTTGTGTGAAATGCAGACGTGTATAGACTGCTGTAAGAACTCAATATGGTGTGACATGGCATGCATGAGGGCAACCAGTGGTTTTTTATTTAGCACTGGACGACGACTGTATGCTTATAAATTACGCTATAGCAAAGAATGTACCCTTCAACCCAAGCGGTTTTTCAGTGGTTTTCAAAGGGAAAAAAATTAGCAGTTTGCAATCTTATTTCGTGCACATCCTAAAGCGGAATAGCTTCCTGTGTCCATAAAATTTAATACGAGCTTCTCTCCTCTTATGAGGTAATTCATGCGGGGATTACATTGTTTCCGGAGTAAGTATACATTTAACAAGGCCTAAGAAGACAACTCGTTATTTTTTCAATAACAAACACTGCTCCTGCTGTTCTCATATTCCTAAGTTATTTTTAGTCGTCACAAAATTATTCGGCAGTCATTGAAGATGAAGAAGAGGAAAGGCTTTGTGGGCATGTGCTATTCAAATTCAGTAGTTTCTCATTGTTTACAGGTGTAACTATGTTCATGCCGTTGTTCATGCAAGTATGAGTATGTGCTACACGTCACATCTCCGAAACGTCATAAACTCAACTCTGTTGGAGTACCTGTGATTTTGTGTATTCATGCATTATTATTAAAATATCTTGTACCTTCGTACAGATCAAGGACGCTGTGATAAGTCTCAGAAGGAAAGGGACATGATGAAGTTACCTTGTGATGATTTTTTATTGAATGAGATCTGGAAGTATTCTCCTTCTTTGTCACTGGGGCTCATTAGCGCTGGACGGTTCTCACGTCAGTATATATCCAGCATTGCGATTTGTGGGATTTTAGTGGACATATTTATAGTTGAGATGATGATGGACGTCATGGGGATTGAAGGAAGAGGTAGAAATGAAGCAAAGTAGTGTGTGAATGTTGGAGATAAAATCCCATTCAAGTGGTTGATTTCTTTGTGCTATAGTCCACGAGTGAGCTGATATGCAAATGCCTTGAAGAACGGACACTTTGAGATATTGTAATGGTCAATTTGAATGTCGCTGGCTGACTTAATTCTGTTTTCCCTTGGTCAGCTTGATCGTGTGTGAGCTATATGAAATGGAAATTATGCGCTGTAAATGATCATCATCATCATCATCAGGATGATGATGACATGAAAGTAAATGTTTTTTGCATGAAAACCAAGCTTTCCTCTTCTCCTGATTCTATCTCGCCACAGCTGAGTGAGTGAGTCGAAAGGGATTAAATAATATAATGGCACACATATGCAATGTAAGGCTTACGGAGACTAATGAAGGAGTGAGGTGAGCATTTGCAAATGGCACGTTCACACTACAAGCCGTGTAAAAGCAGGAGCAGATAGTTCTGGTTGGCATTGAGAACGATGAAGACGACGGAAAAGGTCATTTGAACAAAGACTGAGGGTTTTAGTAAACTTTAAAACTACATTTAGGGCGGCACGTTCCACTGAAAAAGATGAAAACGACTGTGATAAAAATTTGCATTTGGGATGACGAGAGGAAGGAGGCAATGAAGGAAGTATATTGAATTTTTTTTCGCCCAACAAAGGATTATTATTTGATCCACGTTGATCATTATAAGCCAAGATGGTTATGATGATTGCCATGGACGAGGTAAAATTTGACATTGTTCAGTGCACGTAATGGCTCAGGGTATTTTGAGGAGTAGTAATTTTCAGCTTGATTGATCCATTCATTCGGAACCTCGGATGTACATGTGTCTTTGTGTCCGTATGTCACTCCATGTTAGCCATAGGTGTTGGAGTCTTTTTATTCAACTACGTCCTGCAGTTCCTTGAGGAATGCGCAAAGTGGCAGAGCAAGATCTTATGCAGTGTGACGGAGTCAACAAAAGAGCATTGTCTCTGTATTCATATGAGTATTTTTTACGTGTGACTTGGATACAGAATGTATAAAATTGTATCATGATTGTCTTTCAAAACGATGCTGCAGTTGTTAGTTAGGATTATGCCAGTTGATTACTCTTGTTTTTTGCATGAGGCAACAGGAGCATTTAAGGCCGCAGTGTCATGATAATGGCATGTATATATGCTTACGGAGGGGCAAGAAGTTGATCTGAGAGAGGAGAGCAGGAGCAACATGCAGAATATTGGAACGATATTGCAAGGATAATACTGTGTGCGCCCCACTTCAGACCTATTAGTTGTCTCTCAGTGGGTCGACTCAGAGGTCATAAATTAACGGACATTTCCAATGTGGGTTGGGAACAGCTTAGATTATTATATGAGCACCGGCCTACACGTCTGAATGCAAGTGTCATTCCGTCTGTGTGCGCTGAGAACAGGTATGTACACGGAGGCAGGAGCACGATAGCATGCAGAAAGGATCCTGCTTCAGATTGTTCAGGTTGTTGTTATTGTTGTTGTTCGTCAGCATACAACCCTTTCCCCGTGCCATTATCATGCCAAAACAACAATCATACTCATCTCCGTGTGTGCTCCTTTCAAGCTCCGCACCGTCCTCCTGACTCGATCAGCCTCATCTTCACTATACTTGTGTTTTTAATGGCCGACTAAATTCATTCTCACCTCCAAATTCAGATAAGCATAAAATTGGAGTGATGATACGTCGATGACGATGGTTTGCATGCAAGGCACAGTCCATACTGTTCCTGTAACTTGGAGCCAGACAGAGAGCCTTTTTTTAGCCATTTTGCTCTCGTTAAAGTGGGCTGGCCAGTGATTGAGGTAAAGGAACTCTAGAGGACCAAAGAGGATGAGGATGATTCAAGCTGAAGCCTGTAAAAACTTACGAAAGATAATTAATGAATAAGTGAGGATGGGCGGGAGGGTATTAACATATGGGATTTTCTATCTTGTATCGACGCATAAAGTACCACTCTGTCTTGTTCCATTGACTGTGAAGAAGCAGCAGCGTCATTCCCCGTTCAGTCAAGTCCGACTGTTCAATAGAAATTAACATTATTAACTCGCTGCTGTGTGTGCAACTGTCCATTCCATGGAATAATCACTGACGAGAATGAAAGGAACGATGGGGCAGATGACTTGTGTGAAATTTTGGAAGGAAAGGCTGGGGATGCTTAAACCCGGAACTTGTCGCTTCATTATTAGAGGCAATTTAAGAATGAAGAAGGTAAACCTCCCGGCGCTTTGCATCGGCTCATCCTCCTATATCATATTTTCTCACGAACGTATATTATTCAGTTCTTCTTTGGTCACCCTTCTTCGCCATCATTATCCTCTCATATATAGCTACGATTCAATGTCAGAATCCATGTGAATGGTCCACGTAAGTAATGTTATGCATCTTGGACTTCGTATTGTCCCTTTGTGGACCAGCTGAGGTGGTCAGTTTGATGAAGTAGTACGGACCGTATGGATTATGGCTGAGTGAGCCCTTCCGGCGGGTCATAATCCGCTAATCCATTGCTATATCGTCATCATAGAATTGCATCAAAGTCACAACTGAATGAGCCTATTGATACTAAAGAACATTTGCACGACAAGAATGATGGTTAGAGTGGCGGCGGCAGAACAACAGGGCAACCTGTAATGCTGCAAACGTTTAATGATGAACGATAAATGGCTCGCATTATAGTTATGAACATGATAGGTTCCTCCTCCCATGAGCAAATAAATACGAGCACTTTTTATTGTTCCAAATAGCCCTTACGATGATGTGGCCGTGTGATGGTAGACCACGTCATTGACAGTGAGACTATGCGGCAAGAGAGTTCCGGTCATTCCCTCTCCTCTGTATGAAATTTATGTGGGGAAGATGATTGCATTTATAAAAAAGAGAAGAGTTGAAGGAGATGATATGGCACGGTGAACTCAGAATTTCATTTGGCTCACAGATAGTGCGAGATTTCAGTAATGAAGGAGTTCGAGGGGAAGGTCGAAAGTTGTTTGAGGACGGATCAGTGGGGACGATCGACATATGACCATCGCGTACTAAAAACTCCACTTAAGCTCAAGAGTTTTTTTCTCCCGTTCCAACCGCATGGAGGACGTCGACCAGTGAAGAGACAGAGAAAAAATTCACATGGTATTGTTATTGCTGCGCTGCATCTGGCGGCAGTGTGTATGCTTAATGGACATTTATATAATACACAGAGTGCCATGCATTTTGCAAATAATGACGCACACAAGAGCCCGTATATGGTACGGAGGATAAGTTGTTCTGGTGAGAAAGTTTAAAAATTCATTAGTGAAAACATTGGTTTCTGCCTTGACCGGTGGTTCGTGGACATTTGTGATGAATGTACAGCTGTTGCATGGAGCCAGGAGGGAATTGCAGGCGTGAGTTTGTAATGCAGAGATAATGCATGCGAATTGTGTGAGCCATGTTTTTTTGTTTGGATATTATTATTTTGTATATCGGAACAATGCCCGATTCTCTTCGCTTAGACGACCATTTAAAAGAAAAAAAATGTGTGAGAGAGTGATAAGTATTATGCAATCAGTCGAACAATTCAATCAAGCCATGTAAGCTCCTACCTGCCTGTCCAATCAAGTTGAAAACCTTTCTCACTCTCTTCATGGTTGCTGTTGTGTTGTTTTTTTCTGCAAGAGTTATGCTATTTACCAAAAAGTTAGCCAATGTTGTACAGCAGTAGTAAATAATGATTGGGCAGAAAGAAGGCCTGTGTGCATGCGGGCTATAATGAGGAAAAGCTGAGAAAGGCTAGTGTCCGAGTTGAACGCGCTTTTGCGTACTGTCTACTTTTTTCGCTAATAAATAGTGAGGAACATTAATGGTCACCACGACCCTATGTCGTTCATCGCTCGCTCATTCTTGTTGCCATGAAGTCCTCGAAAGCTTGAACGGATTTCGCAGCTGGCAATTAATGTTAATTTCATGGCAAATTCGCTGAGGTTCAGTCTGGTTGAAAGACACCATTTGTCCGACAGTGCAGTGGCTTCGTCGTCATAGTCTCGTGTACATGGTTCTTGTTATGGTTATACCTTTTAGCCTTATTATTTATTATACTGTCACAGATTTGTGAGTAATGTCGTTGCCTGATACAGTTTCTCACCGTCGCACTATACCGATGCGTCCCTTGTCAACTCGAATGAAAGGGTATTTTTACTTAAATTTAATTGGGGAACAGCATTAAGTGTCGATTCATTATTATTTAACATTAGTGATCTCCAAGGGCTGAGAAAATTGGGGTCTGTGTACTAATAAAGATATTTGCATTGAGTCGGGATAAAAAGGATATAAAGGCTTGCCTAGGTATACTGTTGTGAGGCCAGAGAAAATTGGTGAGAGAGAGATACGGAATGCGCTAAAGTTTCTCCCTTGGCTTCATTTCAGAATTGACGCCCCTGATCAAAATTGCATTAGCATGAGGATTTTTTCATTATCAAGTGTGTTTACATGGTGAGAAAAATCTTGTCGTAAAAAAGGCTTGTAGGTTTTTAATCATGTAACGTGGCGTAGCACTCTTTCTCTTATTTACAAGCCCAACGGCTAGCATGGCTAATCTTTTTGACACCCCCAATATAAATACAATGCGAATATGTGTGAGACGATTGCTACAAGTTGATGCAATTACATTGCTTGGTCAAGGTTTCTTTTTATATTATGAGTTTTGGCTGTCTACAAGAACAAATCGTACACACAAGCACAAAGATTAATTATTTTTATAACTCTATGGCGATGGATTGGCTCGGGAACTTGTGAGGTAGAAAAATGTTTGATGATGATGATGATGATGATCTGATGCAGCCGCGCAGTACTCTTGTCCAACTCTTCCCTTCTCTCTGCCTTGTGTGCACGCGGCCTTAACACCGCGTGAATTTGTGTACGCTGTCATTATAATACACACCTATACTCTTACATGTAATAGTGATTACTCCTTTTATTGTCTCCGTTCACGCACGATACAAGTATAATTTTTTCTTGAAATCCCTCCACGCAGTGTCATTTAATATGAACTAAAAGGAGGAAGCCTTAATGGGAGGCAAATAGTGATGATAAAACTCATCAAATTTTGGCATCATTCGCTTTAATGAGCGAGATGATGAGAAAGATTGTCATTATGATGTTGCGGTAGGAATAGCTGTCCATGTAGTAGTTTATGGAAGTGCAGAAACTACATTCTGTATAGTAGTTATTCGCATCGCTTTGCTGATGAGGATGTGACTAACGCAATGATGTGTACTGTTTTAGCTCATGCGTCTTTGTTGTTACTGGTAGCATTTACAAACACTTTTGTCCTCTATAATTGGCCATTATTATGTAGAAATAATGTCTGCTAAGAGAGGACTATTGCTTTTGATTATATGGATGAGGAGGAGGAGGATGATGATGATGGTGACGCGGCGATCCAAATCCATTCACTTTTTTGCATGACGTTTGAGCAATCCTTTGCTTTGAAGTGAACAAGCAATTTATTTGTGTATGGAACGCGGGGAGCAGGTAGCGTTAGTCATGTAGTCGCGATGGCACAATACACTTGACCACAAAAGTATGTTTTTTTCATTGCAATAAAATATGGAATGCAATACGCCTCCATGGGAACAAGGTAGACGTTGGAGAGGAGATTTCTGTGAAAATTGAGCTATCAATGGGCGCATGCTGAGTTTGGAGAAGATTCATTTCTCTTCCTCACATACAACTTCTCTCCATACAAAATGGTGACATTTGACGTGTGCACTTGTGCATGGAATACCTCATTAGCATGAAATGGGCTACAGAAGACTACCAGAAGTGTTTGCACATTTATTTATATGACGACTTCTGGTCAGCCCAAAACGATTGCAAGACATCTTCCATATTTAAAAAAGCTTGTTGTAATATAGCTTGTAAAATATACTTGCGGTTACAAATGAGAGGCCATGAAACTTTGATTTTCCACATCTTAAATCTATGATAAGTTGCTCGTAAAACTGGTTGATGTGATGGGGTTGAATAGAGCGGCGTGGTGATGAATCAAGCTGTAGAAAAACTGTCATTTTGCCAAGCGCGTATTGAAGAGTTGGACAAACTCTATTGTTACCATTTACATAGACGAGGTATGTAACATAACTGCCGAATACCATACTATATGAAGATAAATACATAAAGAACCCGCGTTTCCGTCGTTTGCTAATCGAATTGACATCGGGCTTGAGTTCTTCCAATACTCAACGTCCTGAGTTGATTGTGTACATGTATTTTTGTCTGCAGGATCCAAGGCAAAGAAGCCTTGCCTTGTAGTGTTGAATGGACTTTTTGAATAGTGATTAATTAGCTCGTGCTGTTTAAAAGTACCGTGGGAGGTTAGCGGCTGAAGAGAAACTTCAAGTTTTACTTTACTATACTGACGTGGTAATGATGGCATTATTGGTGATCTGGATGTCACTGTTGTATTTTGAATGAGAATTATTAGCTTTTTGCGGTGGTGTGCCAGTCACTAGTTCTCCTGTATACCTTCAAAAGGATGTCAAAATAACTTCGTGTCTGCGTCATCTGCAATGCAATTATTGTCACCATAATATACTCTGACTGTTGATTTGTCACCATAAGGGGCTTATGGGATGAATGTGACGAGTTTTGTACATGGCGACGTTGTTGTTGCTGTTGTTGTTGTACGTATAATTGAGGAGCTTTATGGGATGAATCCTTGACGGCCTTTAGTGTGATGTAGAATCTTTTCACATAGACTTCAGCAACAAAAAACATGCATCAGTGGATACAGGGGATTAAATGGAATTGAATCATATACCTGCAAGCAAGCACTCTGGCGTGCAGAAAGCTTAATAAGATGAGCACACATCTGTCTCTCTCGTTTTCAAATTAAAATCATCATCCGGCGGGCTGCTCCTGCCGCGGTGGAAACATATATAAACTTGGTCATTTAATTATAAATTGGTATGAGGACGCTGAAGGAGAGGAGGCCGAATGAAGGCCGTTTGAGTAGAAGACACGCGGCTGCAGATTTTATTAAGCTTGTATGAGAATTGTGAAATTACTTTATTTGTGAGTGGATGATAATAATTCTCATGTGGATTTCTATCAACACATTCACTTGATGAAGACTATGATGATGACAGGAGTGAAAATGTCATGATGAGGATGTTCATGTTGTCGTCCCACCTGTTGAGATAGCTGAGCGATTCTTGTAGTCGGGATATGATGAAAGTTTCCCAAATATTTATCAGTCACACTTGCGAACTACCATGTGTACACGGAGAATTATATTTATCTTTCAACCAACTTCATATGCATGCTGCAAGCGTGCGTCTTGAAAGTGCAACAAATGAACCACACCCTCGCATGAATGCATCCGTTAGATTAAATGTGTTTGTTACACGGAGGACAAGTAGTTTCTAACGTGCACGTGCAATAGATCTGTTTACATGGAAATGAATTAAATTTAGCGACTGCATGGCAGCCGTGATTTATGCCAAGTTGCTGAATTAATCGGAAAATCTCCAGTCCACCTCTGTCCCGTATTTATAATGAACACGTGGAGTGACTAATGGCCTCGGTAATCAGGTTTACACACATGAACTCTAAAGTACAAAAGCAAGGAAAAAAGCAGTGACTTGTAAGCTGAAAAGGTGATTCTCTATCTATGTACATAAATTGAACTGAGGAATTCATTCACGTGCTTTGTCTGTCTCTGTATGTGTGTGCTCTGAGGAGAGGACCCAATTTGCCATGTTGTTGCGAATGTTTTTACTGCGTGTTTGAGTAAAAAATTGACCGTCATTTTACAGCGAATCCCCCTTGAGGATGCACACTTTGACTAAAAGGTTTGAAAACTCTTGTACTTGCCAACTCATTTGGATGAAAAGGATACCTTTCTCTTCTTTGTAAAAATTTTATAAACTTCAGTTTCATGGCCGTTCTAAGTTTTGACTTTGTTTAAGTGTGTAATACGCTACTGAAATTGCCTGTTAATGTTTGTGGGTGCGAGAGAGAGAGAGAGAGAGAGAGTACTACGTGTGTATGCAGGGCTATTATGTGTATCATCAGACCGCCGCCTGTAAGCCTAAGTTTCTAAACTTGAGGCGTTCACTCAATACGTGAGAATGTGTGATGATGATGATCCTTATGGTGATGGCAGCTTTGGCGTAAATCGTACAAGATATAGTGAGTACGGCTGTGGGATTTTTGTTAAGGAGGAAAAATCAAAGCTATGAAAAACATCATTTTCTCCTTCAAGAGATTAAGATGTTGGCTTTTTTAAATCCTTTTTTGAAATTAAGGTGATATCGCTAGCTTTGCGGTAGCTTAAAATGTACTAAGGTGGCAGAGTGGAGATTCACCTACCAACTCAATCGTGAGTTGAATAAAAAAATTTGGTCCTTTCGCTCACAATGTATGTATGCACATTGGAAAACCAAGAGGACTGAAGATCTTGTGTGCGCTTTTAGTATATGACTGTGTAGTAACTAGGAAATGAGAGTGCAGATTAGTACGCGTTGAAAATGAGCAGAGAGATTACTGCTGTGACTTCTGTGTGTATCCCATACAGGGACAGGTTACTATTTGCTTTGCACCAAACTCTCTCACTCACGATTTTTTCCCCCTAATTTTTTAGCTTGGATACAGAATGATGCCTTGATCAGTTAAGAGCGAAAATGAGAGGCACTCACACTGGTCACAGAAGAGATGGAAATTTAGATGTAGCCGCAGTTAGTATGTGCTCCACTGCCAAAGGTGCAGTAAAAATAGAAGGAATAGTAATGAAAGTGTAATCCGCATGAGTTGCTATGTGAAATTGATTTTTGAGCAGAGGGCAATTTGTACAGCAATCAATCATTACTGAAAATTGCACATAAGTAAGTGCCAAGTCAAATCAATATTTTCCAATTGGTTAACTCCGAAAAGCAATTGTAGTAATTACTATTACGCGCTAGCCTTTGCATCAGGGTTAGTGCTTAATGCGCCTTGTGAAAGCTGATAATGTATATTCCCCTGTTCAAACACACGCTGCTCATCAACATAATTTTTTTTCACAACTGCGTGTCCGTCTCCTGTTCAACTTAACCATTTAATTATGACATTAGAAGATATTACAAAATTGAAAGTGAAAGGAACTTGGAATATTTCTAGAGGTGTTATTGTTTGCTTGCTGTGCCTGTATGCCCAAGTTACATATATTCATAGAGGAGTGAACGAGCTGATGGGACGGGTATTGTTGTACTGATAGATGTGATGGCTGATTTAGCTGCCCTGATTTCAGCATGGGGTAGAGAAGAGTGGAAAAGCATGCAAATTCACACTATCAAGAGATAATAAGCCCCTCCTAGCTCAACTTATTTGTCATCTGCAAAGAAGAATAGAACCTGAAGAGCGGATGGACGATGACTTGACTATGACTAATCATGTGAGATTGTTGCACTATAAGGAGGAATAGCTTGGATGATTGGGATGCAAGATCCCCATTGAAATGAATGAATTCAGATCAGAGTTTAGCAAGGTGGAACAATGAGCAATCTGCTCTGATATTCTGTCATCGTCGCGAATTGTCCATCGGCATCATCGTAATCATCCTTTGCTCCCACTTTCTCTTAATGATTACCAAGGCAATCTAAAGATTGACTGGACAATGCATAACATTCTGACATCGATTAGGAAAATTACTCTCGTTTCTATGCTGTCATAGTGTGAGACGAATTCATCATCGTCATCATTGCGCTAATGGGGCTTAATGCGCGCATGTCGTATGTGTGGTACATTGTAATGCCTTGTTCAACAAGTGGGAAGATATGTGGACATAAGAGTTGGTTGGCATTGTCAACTTGGTGGGTTGAATTGCGATTGATTTCGACGCTTAAAATGTTCCAGTGATTTGGAGGTAGCAGTGGTGATGCTCGAACTTTACTCCAGTTATTACCACCGGCATGAGATTGTGCAGTGAGAAGTAGAATGACACAGTTTCATATTTATACACCTGTATGACAGTTTAATACAAGGTCTGTCTTAAAAACTTCGTGGTTCTGTTGTCGCACCAGGTCCAATAATTGGATCCGCAAGGCACTTTTCCCCTTACTTTCATACGCGCCTTGACAAAAACTGTAGCACAAATATCATCAAATATCCGTCACATGTTATAGTAATCAACGACTCATTCAGTTCATACCAACTACAGGTAGGGGACAATGATATAATATTCTCACTACCATACGAGTGCTCCCTGTTCTACAAACAAGGAAAGATTAGCCATAATGGAATATAGAATGAGATATTGCAATGTTGCTGAGCAGTAGAATGAGCAGTGAGTTTGCCTGCGATGAGGAGGATGAGAGAGGGACAGGAGCGAGATGCACGTACAAGCCAGATTCAGACAATATAAGCGAGTTCAAGTTGTACAGCTGATTTTGGAGTGGGAGAGACGACGCGACATGACCAAATTTTCTCGTACCCTTTGCCAATGCTGATGACTGTGAGGAAGTTGTGAGAGAGAAGAGCTTATCAAAATCTACGGATGCAAGTTATTATTTTTTTTGTCAAGAGGTTTGAAAAAGTGTGCCGACGTTGTCACCGTAAGTTGACAGAGAGAATGGAATTGAGACTGTGTGTATGTCTGTGCATTAGTCAGGGCTGATGAGTTGAAGATATGTTGAGACGAATGATCGGGGCCAGGAGGTGAAGTGTACCAGGTTGGGAAAAGATTTATTAGGTTGTTGAATGGCTATATTGACTTGTAGATTCTCAAGTTCCACTTACGCCAGACGCGTCAGGCCCTATGTTCATTGAACATCGAGCCCTGCCGTCTTGCTCACTCGTCGCGTCATAAGCAGATGCAGATTCTCGGCATTTGAATGCATTCACACAGCCATGTAGCATTCCTGACTTTGATTCCATGCATGCGGTCAGTATTACAATGAGTATACTCATTAGTATGCATACATGCAACAACAATAACAACAAGAAAAGTGGGGGAGAAGATGCAGACAGGAAGAAATAACAATAATTCGTTGTCGCTGCATTTTAGATTGTGGTCGCTCAAAATATAATGTGCTTGAGTGTATACTGAACTTATGCAGCTGCATGCTGTCCACTCGTAGCTCAATTACCGTTGAACTTGGCTTTAAGAAATGTGGGATTGCGTCGTAAGATGATGAATTTCCCCCCTTTATTGCCACTCCTGTTTTGAGGCTATGAAAATTGGGCTGAATCCACTCTTGCATACCTCCGAGGGTATTGAAAGCAAAGTGATGTTGGTGTATCTAACTACTATGACCGTTGCTTTTGCTATGCTCTCAATATGAAATGTTGCAGGGTGGGTGGGTGAATGAATCAGGCTGTGCATTGTGTGCATACACTCTCTCAGCAGTCACTTGATGATATAAGCAACGGGGATAAATGGAGGAGGGGTTTTTATGAAAATGAGATTTAGATGATGGACACAAGATCCGTTATTTTGCTGTTCTGCTTAGGAAATGGCAGAAGGTCGTTCCATTTCAGTTTGACTGACAAAGTACAACAATGAAAGGTGATAGTATCAAGAGAGCAAGCGAGTTTGTGTGAGTCTGGGAGAGAATGAGAGATACTTTGGTCATTCTAATGGATCGTGAGCCGATGTGTGCATGAGCAAGAGGATTTTAGCATGCATCTACCTACTTTTTCACTGATTCATGGCAAAACTATACATCTCATAACCTGCTCTACTCTCCTACCCTCCCTCGTATGCGAAAATATATACGACTGGGTATGAATGATGCAGTCAAATTGCACCATCAAACATAGAATTACATGGATGATTGGGGAGCATTAAAGAGGTACTTGGAGGAGATATGCTGCACTGCATTCCGCCTCACAATATCAAATTTTCATAAAAAAGATGCACAGACAAGCGTGACTGCTAAAGTGCAACGTATTCTCCTGTTAATGATCAATAAGAGAGTGGCCGCTGAGATGAAATACTAAGGAATAATAATCATACTGTTTGGAGCCATTTACCTACTTGTAATTAATACATGCCTCGTATATACTTAATGGTGGTGAATGTATGAGGGAGAATGCAGGAGGCCAGATCACAAATATGAGCTCACCTTTTATGACAGACTAACAATCACATCGTGTTCATCTCTAGACGCGTACATATCGTAGATATTGTGGTACCTTAAAATATAATAGGAGTGGCATATTGAGATACTTAGGACGATATCATCTCCTAAAAGTCTCATGGAGTGACTGTGCAGGTGGAATTGTCATGGATGGAGGGATTGTGATATTGATAGCGTTGAATCACTATGATTGAAAGCAAGATATTTTCCAAAATGGAAGCAAACACACATGTGACACTGACTTTCTTCTGTTACATTGTTTTCTGGAAGTGAGAAATTTGTGCTATTTTAGCCATGCACAGGATTGTCGTTCATGAGCAGCGGAGGCAGGAGAGATAGCGTGTCTGTAAATGCATGTTAGAATGCAATATAAGTGCGCGGAGTGCATTTGAAATCTTTTCATATGTCGATGCGATTCCCATTGTGTTTTTTACTAGGACCATTTCTCACATGTTGTACTCAATAGTGAGTGAATTCATAATAGAAAACTTGCACTCACTTCTCTTACCACAGCATGTTAATCTCTGTCTAACTCACATCGATATTTGGAGTTACAGGTGTGCTCATGTGTAGAAGGTGCCTGACTGCAGTTGTCAATGCTATGAGTAAAAAGGAGGAGAAAATGTATCACTCGAAGAAGACGAAGTCATGTGTGACTTAATTATGAGCTCATGCAAATGTCCAGTCTCTTAAAGTGCATTTGAAATTGGGAAGGCACGGACTCTGCTCGTTTTGATTTCTGCCGCAATGTGTTAAGATTAGATTCTTCACAGTGATTTCTCAATAATGGTGGTTAGGCTGCGAAAATACTACTCTCGCTCTCTTTCAACTCTTCAGCTCAATGAGAACTCAAATGAGTAGTAAAAGGAAACTTGTCATGCATGAGAGTACTTTGTATGTGAGGGAGTGCGTGTGTACGGAGCAGGGGATTTTAAGAGTATGACAGTTTGACCTGTAGTGATGGAATGTGGAGCTGAGGTAGCAGTTAGGAGGGTGATTCGATGGTGAGAGAAGAGAGTTTTGTACCTGAGGCCATAAAGCCAGAATTACCTCCATTGCCTGGCGGGGACAGGAGTAAGTGCAATGGGTTATGATAATGTAGTCGTCTATAGGAAGCTGGGACGACGGTAGGAATATGAACAAGTCCATAAGGATGACGATAATGGTTAGAGAGCGTCTTCTTGAAGGGCCTTATCCTAATCTAACCCTCTCTCAGATGGCTTCAGCTTTGGATTTACTTGGTGGGCTGTCGGTAGAAGCAAAAGGGAGAATGGGGTTTATGATGATGATGATGAGTGATCCATCTACCCTGAGGAATTTATCGGAAGGAACGGAGAAGTATTCAGGGGAGAGGATACTACAACAGCTGAGTGCTGCTGACATATAAGGTCGTAGAGATTCGGGGTGGATATTCAACAACTCTGCGAAGTTTTCGCTCTCAATAACATCGCAGGATAGTAGACCGCCATAGAGGATCATTTTAAATGGGTTTTGAAAATATGGCTGCAATATAATGATTGTTATTATAAACATAATGGTTCCTATGTTTTAAATTCCTTCGTATTTTACAGGAGTGCAGGTAATGGTATGCTTGATATGTTGAGGGCTTGAAAGAGAGCTCAATGATTTTTTCCCCATCCGGTAGCAGTATTTTCATGTGGTAGCTGCACGACCGGCGGTGGAGATTTTTGTTTGTTTGGTGGTGGAGATAATGGGAGCGTGTGAGGGATATCTTGCAGACTTGTTGTGTATTGAAAAGAGAGGAGGTGTAGGAGTAAGAAAGGCTCCCTTGTTGACTGGACACACATGTAAGGTCGTTACTTTGGGCGTGTCTCTTCAGAATTTTCCTAATGGTCCCGGTTCGTATTCCTCACCGTTCAATCTCTCTTTATCCCTCTCCGGACTGTCCCTACTGAGCTAAAGAGAAAAAGAACAAGTGGATAAGAAAGAGTTGATGTAATAAAACGTATGGAAAAGTATGATGATGATGATGATTGTAAAATAGAGTGAGTGGTGGCAATGTGGAAGCAGACGTGAGTATGCATTCAATGGCTTGCTCTTGGTCTGCAGTATTACATCTGACACAAAGCAGCAAGCCGGAGGATTCTAAAACCTTTTTCAGTCACCTTTTCTCGCTCGATCTCCTTGGACTTCAAGGATCCTTTTCTTACTCCCTTCTTTCAATTAACTCACAAAAATACCTGTGTGTATATTTGAGTGAGCGATTTCATGCATTGCCTTGTCCATTTCCAATAATATATTACTCTGTATGTGTCAATGTGTTAGGAGGGCTAATAATACATGCTCGGTTTCACACCTTGAGAGCCCCTACAATAGTATACTCTATCATCAAAGCGCTGTATATTCCTTTGTAAATGAGAGCCAAGCACCACGACCACCTGTGGTATGTGCACAGTGGAGTGATTAAGTTTGAAAAATTTCGGTCTTAAGGACACTGCTGTTTGTGAAGAGATTTTTCATTCACGTCTTCTTCTTGCATTTGTTCACACACGGAAGCAAAGGGTAGAAGCAGTGTCATGTTACTTCCGTTGACCATCATATTCCCTTCTCTGTATATTTTTTAAAGCCCCCAGATTGAGGAAGAAGAAATAAGCTATTGTTAGCACATGAGCTTTTTTCCCTTCATCTGTTAGGTTGGTCGGCGTTGTTTGAATTTTTGCAGCAATCATCATCATCGTAATTGTTGAAAGGATTCATTCTTGTTCTGTATAGTTATAATTATTCGTAGGAGCAGCCCATAATACTTACTGCTATCACTCCATGTCTCATAAGACTCAACGGACATGTGATCATTTATCATTACGTGCGTCTAATTAACAGGGATCATATTTATTGCTCAAAGTCTCCTTGCTTACTTACACACGTCAAAGAAGGGCGTATGATTTCCGCACATACATACATGGAGATACAGATGTGGCTGACTCTGTTGCTCCTTTTTCTTATGCCTTCACTACAGGTGACGATGGACTGGTCGCATAATTATATGCCGAAACCTTGCCGTCGCGGCGTCTATTTTCTGACATGGAAACAGAATGAATGACGATGAAGCTGCATATATGCACGTAACTGGCTGAGTGAATGACAGGCTTCGTTTCTCTACTGGAGCCCGTGTGTGTTGTAAAAAGAGCGAAATTGTATTTTTTGTAGAGCTCTTATTGTTAACCTGTGGCTGGGTGCTATTTTTGCCATTTTTTTATTGCCTTCCAAATGACAGCCGCACCCTTGAGGATGCCTGTAATGAATTCTGTACATGCCAAGCCATACGTTTGTGAGCTAAAGAGTGAGCGAGTGAGTGAGCCGAAAAATTATTTTTTTTGGTCTAATTGTCAATGAGGGAGAGCCTGGGGCGGCTGGTGTAATATTTCTGCCGTTTTGCGGCTGGAAGGAAGAGGCGAACAGTGCAACCGCACGAGCAGAGACACTTATCTTCCTGTTTGTCTTTACAAGTACAGTTTCCGACGACATTGTGTCCTCAAGCTGATCATCATCAGTGCTTCAAGTGGTGGCGCACGACAGTTAAGGAGAGGAGAGGATGCTTTATTATGTAGTGGCTCTTTGCGGTGGTCTAATGCGTGAGGGGATGCAATAGAGTGCAACGACTATAGTGAGATGCTCGATGACGAGTGCGTGACTAACTTCTCTTATGAGATCGTGTTCATTTGGTCAATGAAGCCTGTCATTATCATTCCTATTATCATGCAGTTATGGAAGCTGAGAAGTGAGAAAATCAGAGCGGAATCGTAAATGGTTTATTATTATTATATGACAAACTTTTGGTTGTATAATCCACTCCTAATGTTACATGCGGATAGGGTATAGTGGATGAGGAAAGGTTTTCCACGATCAGAACCCGTTGGATTTGTCTGGCTCATGTACGGGGCGTATAGATGAGGAAGAAGTGTAATCGACGACGACGCTAACGTGATCAGGTTTATCCTTGAGAATGTGCGTAAGCATGATGATGGTGATCAGCTGTAATCCCGGATGATGTCTTGTGAGTCCGGATTAGACAGTGTAAAAATGTAGATTGTAAACTGTATATAGGGCTAAGGTGATCATTAATGTTACATTGTAGTTGAGTAAGGATTAGGTCAATCTGTGAAAATTAAATAGAGATGACCTTTTCCCTCAGGCACCATGTCCTCCTTTAATCTGGACAACAACGGTCAATAGTAATTACAGAGCCGGCTCGTTTACTTTATGTGTTCTGTTCGCATGTTCATTGTGTGGATGATGATGATGCTCACACTGCATTGTTTTCTTCTACAGTATTCTGCTTGTGTTAGTACGGCTCTTGTTTTTCGTCCTGTTACCTTTCCTCCTCTCACACCATAGATAGAGAATTTTGCATCCTTTTTCAAGCGTATCCATCACGTTAGGCTGGTTATTGTATATAGTGCCGGCTGGCAAGACGAGTTGAGTTGTAGAGACTATTTGAAGTAAGTTTGTGCACTGTCAGAGTAACTCCTTGGTGCACTCATTCAGTTTGATCCCATCTTTCTGGCCAAATTCTTGGAGGAGAAACCACACACGCATCACCGAGCCATCGTTGTTGTTTATGGAAGTCGCATCAACATTGGGATGTGTGTAAGTTGCAAGTTCAAAGGTAATCTGTGAGTAGGATTTTGTTTCAAGGGGATTAATGCTCGACTGTTTAGATTGTTTGTGTGCGCTCAGGCACACACACCAAACCTGTAACGAAGGCCATTAAGTCACTGTGTGTGTGCGTGAAATGAAGAGGAATGGATTACAGGTTTAGTTGCATGAATGATGATCTGCATCACTCCTACATACTTACGTGTTCCACTAATCCTCCCACATGGTTCGCACACATTGTCTCCTCTTGTGGGATACTTATGCATACGGAGGACGGGTAGGGCTATGATGAGGGAAGAAATGATACATTGCATTCAACATTGCGTTGCTCGCAGTAATTATCAGCACTGTGTGTGCTGGTGATGATTATATGCATTCCTGATTTGGACTTAGGTTAATAGCGATGATGGAGTAAGTTTCAAAGACTTGATTTTGAAGCTAGTCTTATTTGTTGGCCAGAAGCGGAACCACATAGATGAATCGTCAAGGTCCACGAAATTTGCATTCGTTGATTAGACTGCAAATATTTATTGTTTCATTTTCCATCAATCAATCAATTTGTACGAGTGATTTTTGCTTACAGTGTCATCAAGAGCCGTTACGTAAAGTTTTTGATAGGCATGTAAGTACTGAAGTTGTAATTGATTTGAAGGGATGAAAAATTAGCTCAAATTAAAATATATGAAACGACATGAGAGACCAAGTCAACATGGAACTTGAGCACGTTTACGTAGAGTGGTATAATGGGCAGTGAATTTTTGAGGTTCGTGAAGGAAAAGCGAGGCATTTGGTAACATTTGGGAGCGACCATGAGCATCAACTGATGAGTATGCGTTGATTCGGCTGAATGCACTTGAATACTCAAGTGAAATCGTCTCATTAAAGGCAATTGGAATTCAGCATGCTCATGGTACATGGATTAGCTTGATGATTAGACCAGTCTGTGTGAGTGTCCCTTCAAGATTCATTACGCTATCTCGAAGTCCATAAGATGACGATTGCTTCAGGAAATTGAAGGTCTTTATGGAAAAAGGGTTCACTTTTGAATGTGTTTCTAAACTTATTGGGATCTTGTACGGACATAATGGAATGAAATCATGATCGTCTTAGAAAATTGAAGCTTCATTCATGCCGTTGTTATTAATGATAATTCGGAGGCTGACTTGATCTTACGGACGTGTGTATGTAAAAATTAATGATTCCCAGCCCTGGATAGAGGAGCTGGGGTGTATTTGTTGCTGCTTGTGCGAATAACGTGGAAGGGAATTCGGGAGCTGACGGCCATGAAAATAAGTGAGTGACTGGTTATCATCATCATTATTATATGAAAGGGGGAAACCAAGGCACCTGTTGTTTATATCATGCTCATATATTTGATTATGATGTGGAATGTAAATCAAAGGGTTGCGTGTGTAGACCGGAAATTCTTGGAATATTTTGTCCGTTCGGCCGCTACAAAGGCAGGGGGTGGAGTTACCCTCGATGGACTGTAATAATGTTCGGCATGTATAGTATGGAAGAATGACAATGTTTCTTTTCTCGAGGTTCATGTATATCAAATTTTTAGTATGTGACGTCATCATATGGACTTGTTCTCTTCATTCATATAATTATGCTGAAGAAATGTAAAGTCATGCCGTTTGTTGTCAGTGTCACCGTGACGACCAAAGAGGGACATTATTGTGATACGTCCGTCCGGTTAAATCCCGCTGTCTCCATCTGTTCTGCATGAATCTTGATTGGTTCGGGCATATAACAGTACTCAGTCGTCTTTGGCTCGGAAGCCAATAGTACAAAGGAAAGCTGTTGGAAGAACAAGTATAATTCCCTAATGATCGACAACAAAGGTGCAAATGGAGAGAAGAAAGAGCTTCTCCATTTAGCTTTGTTTGGCAAAAATGCAGGCTCTCTCTCTCTCTCTCTCTCTCTCTCTTCAAGCCGTCAGCCACAATATATTGTCTGTGTATGTATAGCAATAAGAAGGATAATGAAAAGCCGTTGGACTAAAGTGTGTAGCGGTTTCCGACTTTTCCGCTCCTTAATGAATCTTGTTTTTATCTTGTAGATTTTAATTAATTAACAGTTTACAACAGCATGCAACATTACAATGTCTCTTCCTCCCCATCAAACACACACGCATTCAGTTCCTCTCTGTCTGTGTAGGAGACATTCCCCCCCCCCCCTCCCCATCAAACTTGATGCTTCGTTTCTCTCAATCGTCCATGTCGTCTTCTACCTCGAAACATAATATATTGTAATTTAAATTCCTTGTTTACTCCACCCATATCAACCTTATTGCTTTGCACTTAAACTCCGTGAAGAATAAGATGTTGAAGAGGAAGAAGACGAAGCAGTTGTTTAAATTGTAAAACATTTTTCAATTTTTTCTCAATATTTCCTCTAACAATCTTGTCGTACAAGTCTACTCTGTAGCAATATACAGAATGAATACAAAATGAAAATATGCCACCAGCAGACGAGCGCATGTTTGATGATGATGACAGAGCAGACTTGGGCTAAAGTGCACTTTGGACGTGCAATTAAACTGTTGTAAATTGAATGCGTATACACACACTCATACACAGAGGAATAGCGCGTTGCTTTCAAGCATTAATGTGCCTTCAATTACAGCCGTATGGCAGTTCCTGTGTGAGATGCTCCTCAATGTGCCAAAAGCAATGATCACTTGAAAGGAAAGAGTGAGACGCACTTTAAAACTTGGTTGTATGGTAATCTTCATGATGCATGCAGACGCAAGTGTAGCTACTGGTGTACGTCCTGTCTGCCTTCTTTACGTAACAAGGAAATACGAGTGTAATTTTATACCATTGTTGCCGACTGTGTGTATGTCTGTGTATGAAGGCATTTGAGAAGTATTGTTGGGTCTGCGCTCCCATACGTGTGCACATGGTTAATTGGAACTTTATACAACGGTATAGAATACGAGAGACGTCCACGAGGAGGACTGGCTGCAATGCGAAAAGATATACACGGGGTTCGTTGGCGTCAGACTGTGAGTTACTTTGAATTCAAGAGGAGCCATCATTCCTGCAGCAGAAGTATTTGGGTGAGAAATTTTCACA
Organism: Deuterosminthurus bicinctus; assembly: GCA_034698825.1. Lineage (NCBI taxonomy): Eukaryota > Metazoa > Arthropoda > Collembola > Symphypleona > Bourletiellidae > Deuterosminthurus > Deuterosminthurus bicinctus. Next base: position 14,421 of record JAQIWI010000322.1, on the reverse strand, counting down.
CAGGGTAACGCGAGTAAAAAAGTCACACAGACCACATTCAGTTTCCGTTGAAATTCTCCTTTTCTTCTGTCGTGCATACTTTGGAAGCCATCTTCGGTACTACTCAGATCGTTTGTTATCTTCACTTTTGCACAATTTTATCGTGATCCTTGGCTTAGAATTGATGCTGGGCTGGCGATGAGAATGCGTAATAATTGGAGGTGATCTATGGAGACAGAGATGGGATGTTTTTATGCTCACGAATAGACATGAACATCATCGTTCAGAAACTTGCCGTTTCTGTTTCCAAATGTGGTCTTCAAAAGCAGATTTTTTTGTGATTATGTAAGGGTAATATTGTTGATTTTCAAATGCGTTCAAATGTTCATACGTGTATAGGCTTATTTTTTGATGCGGAAGCATCTTGAAGTCATTATTATTTTTACAATGAGCCGGACTAACCAGAGTGAAAGCAGGTTAGATGTGCTCAGGTGTCGCGTGGAAGCGTGTGATAAAGAAGGACAAAAGTATGAAGAGGTAGGTGCACACACGGGATGATTTAACTTGTTGTGTGGATTCATGCGAGAGATTATTATGTAACGAGTCATTAAACCCATTATAACTTGACGTACGAATGAAAATGAATAGTGGAGAATTGGAGCAAACGGTTTGTTGAGAAAATCGTCGTCATTTTCAGCTCTTCTCCGTTGCTGACTCGGCATGTGTATTTTTTGTGTGTCCATGTGGATGACAGGATGCAGATATTGTGCCTGCTCTGCAGAACAAGATCATGTTTTTCCGATGCAAGGTGAATGGCTGCTTATGAGCCAAAAAATAGCAATTACTATCTTTGTAATATTAATGGCGTTAAAGGGAGATTGCACACTTGCTGAGTGTAGAGGAAGATGACGTCGATGATGCGGCGGATGGACGTAAGAGGGTTTTTGAGTGCGAGTAAAAGAAAGGGACGTATTCGTAATGGATGGCATGTGCAATAATTTCCCATTCGCAATGCTCTTTCTTTCGATTCGGTTTCCTCAAAACATCCTTTTTCTTCCTACTCCGGGGCGAGTGAGAGAGTTGTTTTTGCCACATTTTCCCCTTGCACCGGATTAAGAGGTGAAGGGATGCTGAAAGTGTGAGTGTATTTGTTGTGAAGTTCTCCAAGAAGAAGTTTAGGTAATTCAATGGTTCACTGCCTCCTTGATGCTCAAAGAATTTTATAATAATGTGTGTGTACTACACACAGACTTGAGTTCTCAAGGGAGTTGTGCGTAAGCGCCGGAACTGTGTATGGCGAGTTTGTGCGGGTGAGGATGATGACGGTGAACAATTCTTTTTTCCCGTGTAAACAAAAAAATCCAAATTCCTCTCCTCGATGCTCACACATAAATTGTCTGCGAGTGTATGTACACACCCAATCATTCAGCTCCTTGCTACTCGTAGAAAATGTGACGGTAGAGTGGGGTGCACTGGATGCGCTTGAAGAGAATCTCATGTGCACATTTGATAGTATCAACAGTGCGTAATTGATCATGGTGGTTGATGATGATGATGATGACGACGAGGGGAACAGCTGATGATGATAATGACTGTGAATCTGTTCGTCTATGTGAGTAATTCTACACCATGCGTGTGATTACGTCTGCTGTTCACCCACATTTAAAAACAATAATAATCCACTTTTTGAGTCTGTTCGAAGGATTTAATTTAAGTTTCTCAAGATGGTCTACATAGGAGAGAGGGGCAAATGGATTGGACTCATGTCAGCCACAGACACTCTGACCGGCAAGTCGTGCATGCCAAGCATTCATCATCCACCGTTAGAATATGAGCTCCATTGTGTGTCTAACGTTTGGAAGCATTACAACTTGTGTGACGCAATAATTAGGAAGACTTTTGAAGTGAGTAAATCGGGCCAACCGCAGAAATTTGTACAAGTGTGCGTAAAGCTTTGCAATTTATATTCAAATTTCCTTGGGTTTCATGATTGCTCAATTAATTACGCCGGCGGTGGAACTAATGTCCGGTGTTGTGCAATAAGAGCGTGCACGTTCATCTCCCTTGTCGCGTGGTTTTTGGAGCATCAAAGAAAGGTCCCACCTGCTGTATGTTTTCCAGTCCTGTAAAGACTTTTGAACAGAAGAGAGCCTTGGTCTGTTATGTGCCTCCTCATCATTTGTCACGGCGGATAGAAATTCTCATATGAATGCCACCATTGCAATCGTCATCATCTCATCATCATCAACATCGCACGGTAATTTGTACGGGCCAAAGTTCTACGGAAGCTGACAGAGAAGTCGGTGACATTGACAGCAAAGCCATAGGCTGTATGCGGTAACCAAAAGCTCGCATAGTTGCAGTCGGAATTTCCCTTGTGAAAATCGTTTTTTATTTCACGTGTGAACTCATAGCTGTACAAAACCATAGAGGCTGGAAGAGAAGAGCTGCTACTGCTGAACATACAGTTGAAGGCTTGACTAATACTTAGATGCAGCAGTGTCTGCATATATTTGACAGACTAACTGTAAACCGTTGTGTCCATATTTGGAACGACCTGTTATACAAACCTTAAGGAGATGTGGACTTGACTGCATGCACACATAGGCTCAGATACCTAAGGAATAGAATTATGGCCAATTGTGCCAGTATGCTCGAGTCAAAACTTCACTTGTGTATATGGGTGTACCTCCTGAGCACTACTTGCTCTTATCCGCTTCTTTGCTCCGGTTTTGGAGTGACATTTTTCAAAAGTATTCTCTTCGCATAGTAGTCATATGGAGGACTCGTCCATTTTCCTATACTTCAGCCCTGCTTGGTGGCCAGCTTGAAATGATGATAATGATAATTTTCCTACTCACTTACAGTCAGAAGAAAGTACAGCGGAAATTGGAAGGGTAGTAATGGCACTGTTTCCGTACGGTAAATGTGGGATGAGACCATTAGAGAATTATGATTAATATATTATTAGCCGTAGATTCCAAAAAAGCTGCCATGCAAAGAGGGAAACCTTTTGTCATTACAAATGAACCGGACGGTTGAGGGTGAGAGAAGCAAGCATATGTAAAAGACACCTAGAAATTATATTTATGTGTACACAAATGCATTTATTTGTGCCATTGGAACCTGCTCCTGACCTCTTTCTACGATCATCAGTAGGTTTGAAGTCCAAGGATATACGCACAGGTATTTAATATTTGCTCACTGGAGCAAGACGAGAAAGGACAGGGTAGAACATGGATGCAGTTGACAGGCTAAAATGTCAGTCAGCTGACTCAGGAGTAATCTGTTATTAGTTGAGTGAGGGACTTTTTTTTGGGTACACTCACGACATTGGACCGTTTTAATATAATTACTATAATGTGTGCAAGCTATGTAGAGTGTGCAATGTGGTAGTGCCATTGTGATCATTGTGTAGCGGGTGTTCTCATGCCTGAGGTTAGGAGCTTGTCATCAGTGAATCTGTTGCTGGTGTGGGACAGATTCTTGTAAGTACACAGAATCACGAACATAGTGTGTTTTAACTCCAGCGCAGTAATAAAGAGAATACATGCCCTTTTTCATCAAGGTAGAATGTAAACGTGACGTAGTATTAAAGTGAATGTGTGTTTTGGGGTCTGTGTGTGTGTGTGAAAGAAGAATGTGATGTGAGAGGCTCAAAAATAATCATTTGACGTGGTCATTAATTTCATGTTGTAATTTCATGTCATTGCAGTGAAGAGCAAGGAGAAGAATCAAAGCAAACAGTGTGTATCCTGGCCCACTAAAGGCTGCCTGCCGGCCGCAGGCTCCTTAACTGTGAGAGATAGCACGAGAAATCATCCCTGCAGTGATTGACGTGTGTGCCTCGATCCTCACAGAAGTCAACACACCGACCCAGACTACAGGATAATTTTACCAGTGTGCTCTAGTTTCCATTATTGTCACCGTCATCATCAACTCTTGTACCAACTAGACCGACGGATGTAACCAGCCTGGAGCCTTTAAAAGGATTATTATTTTTACTAAGTCGGACGCGAGGAGTGAGATAGTAAAGTGATCAAGATGTCGGAGATGAAGAAGTCCTCTTACTACGTCCTATTCTTGGGTGCCAAAGAGAGTAAAGGACTACGGGGCCAGCACTACATTGAGCCGGTGCTCCAGTACATGGTGACTCAGGAGCATCGGATGCAAGCGCTCAAAGTAACCCTTCAAGTCAGTAATAAAGGATTGAAAATCATCCCATGTAACCAGCGATTCGCTTCCACCGATGCTCAGACTGAGAAGCATTTCATTCCTCATCATGCTATCACATGCGTTGTTCAAGCACCGCCGCCCAATGATGATATAGTTTCCTGTATTCTTCTTATCTACAATCCAGATACCAAATGCCCGGTTCATGTCCACTGTTATAGGTAAGTCACGGGTTCGATTTTTCAAAAACCATCGATAGAACCTCGAATATCTCTACTAGCTTCGTTACTTGATCTCCCTCCGTTGTCAACAAGCTCATGTGAAATTCCATGTTCCCACTACAACGTGGAAACAGCAGCTGAGGTGATGAAACTTGTAATGCTCTTTTGAGTTTAGTTAGCCTGTTTGCGGGATGGATGGATCAGCTGGATAAACTAAACGGTGTGATAAAAAGGTTGACGAAGAGTTTAGTCTGTGTGTGATGTAATAAGAGAAGGAGAGAGCAAGAGGAGGGAAATGTGAGGATCGTTCCTGTTGACTTTTTCCTTCACGTGTGGATGTATATGTGTGTGTAAGTTTGATGAAACGCTGCTGGAGCTAAGAGACCTTTGCCCTTTATTTAATCTTGGGGGCATATAAAGGCAGACTAAGTCGGGTTATACACATCACACGTGCGATTTCATACGGCCATATGGTCCAAGGTACTATCATACTGCTCATGTGTGTGTAAGGAAGACAATTAGTTTCTCGATCAAGCCACCGCTCCACTATTCCCCCCATCACCTCTCTCCCCTCAAGCAGACACGTCAAAGATGGCAGACTTGCTGGGCTTTCAATCCTCACGAATTATTACGGTGCTACTAATGATGAGGAGATGTTGTTGCTACTACTACTACTACTACCATTCTTCCTGAGCAGGTCCAGTTTCATATCACTCGTTCACCTCACAGTCGTTCTCAGGTTGTTTGGTTTCTTTTTTGTATCCATGCCACTATGTTGGATGGAGAGGATATTGACTATCAGAGAAGCTAATCCTGCCTCGAGGGGACGGGAGATGAAAGCCTTTGTGCGTATAGATCTGCCATGTCATCAATTTCATCAAGTGATCTCACGAATTTTTATCATTAGGTCGTAATTATTTATCGCTAATTCTATTCAAAGTTGTTGTAGTGCACTTTAGAATGGGTGCTCACATGTTAATGAGGCTCAAAGTGCTATAGGAGATAGAATGAGTTGGAAGAGTCATTGAAGAAGCTTTCGCTCATGGCAAAAATTACTTCTTGTAAGAAGCATGGCTATGATTTTAAAGCATGCTGAACTCCATATCAGCTATCGCTAAAAGGATTCCCAAGGTTGAAAGAAAAAAGAAAAAAAAATATTACTCTGGTTCAATTGATTGTGAAGAGAGACAGACGAAAGGAGCCAGTGCAGGAGCATTGTGTGTTTGTAATGTGATGACGAGAATGCCAACAGGTTGTTGTCCAGGCAAGAAGGGAAACGACTGCAAAAAAACTTCATGGAGATGATCATCATCGTGTACTGCTCTCCTTCCATGTATGCACGAACGGGCTTGCTCATCCTTTTTTCTCTCTGTCTCTCGTGTTATGTGTCCAGTGAACAGGTTAACGAATTATCGAGCCGTTTTATCAAGATACACACCATGTGTCTTGTCTATCTTTGTTTCATTTTAACAGCTAAATGCGCTGAGAGTGATAGAGTGAGGGGAGAAAGATGAACGTGCATGGAAGTAAACGCTGCAGTAAGTTGAGATAAAAATGTTTTTTCGGTTGTTCAAACTAGGTGTATAAGGGACACCTAGTTTACAATTTAGGTCAGTCTTCTCTATGGTAATGATAAAGTCGATCGTGGGAGACACTTTATGCTGATCATTAAATACAAGGATTCCCTGGTACTGTTAGAAGCTTTAAGAGCCTAAAAAATGGATAGAAAAACCTTTACAAGCCCTCTGAGATTTCTACTATACCGTCCACCATCACCTCTTTTTTTGTTTTGTAAAGTGCGACATTCAAGTCTGCGTCGAGATGAATTTTAAATGCTCACAAGTTAGATGTGTGTGTTTGCGAATGGGAGTATTTTGAAGGTTGCCAAGAAGAAGTGCTTTAAATTCCAAAGTCTAGTTTTGTAGGGAAAAACCAGTGTTCTAATTCTCTAGAACTGAGCATGATGGTGATAAGGCTTGAAGGGTAGAATCACATGTTCATCATCGCTGCATTTTCATCTTAGACAGACTGTGCGCGACGTTAACATGCGAAGAATTTTGGTTGCATTGGAAGGAGGGAAATTTCCCTTTTACTGCTGCGGGGTTGTAAATAATGGAAGAGCCGAATTAGAATGTTCTATCTTTGTTAGTCTCATTTCTCTTTCGGCTAACAATAGGAGATGCGGGTGCGCTTTCACATGCGCTGAATGTTTAAATGCTTGTCTATACATTCATATTCTATTACTGGCGCAGCCATTTGTATCCAAGACATTTGACTGAAAAGGTTGGAATCAATCTGACGAGGCTTTCTGTTTTAATTACTACACTCATTTTACAGCAGTTGATACAGTTATATAAATTATGACTGCTATTATTGCACATGTCAGTTTGTTTACATTGATGTGTGACTGTATTTATGGCTACCTTGAATCATTCTTTCATGCGATATTCAAAGAATATTACTCCCTACGGGTTAGGATAATGAGCATTGTTAGAAATGACATCACTATGACTTGAAAGCCATTGATTGTTATTGTACACAGAGGGGAGGGCCTATAAGTCGCACATAATAGCGAACTAAATGGGAGTAGGAATTATAATTATAATTACTGTAGGTCATGGTCGGTGCTGCAAAATTCAGAGGCTTGTGCAGTGTGCCAATCAATGATTGAAAGTGTAGCCGATCAGTCTCATTATCATTATGGTGCCTGGTGATGAATTGAACACTCGTTTCTCTGATGGAAGTGACTGATCAGCCTTAGTGTTGGTGCACTAAATATAACGATACTAATGTGAAGGGAAAAGTTGAGAGTAGTGGGTAGGTTGCCAAGGAAATTTATTATGGTCTTGTATTGGTTATGGCATGGGCGGAAAGGTGGACATTGTAAATTGGAACAAGAACAATTGGATTGGATTTATTGATTGGGATCCGAATTGAAGTGATCATATGTAGAATTGTTCGTGGCATAGTTGTCTACTACTTGTGAATATAGTCAAGTGTTTTCATAGAAGTATTTATGATATGAGTATTCCGCCATTGTGACAGTGACCCATGAGACTTCGTTGTTGAAGATGAGCTGTGGTGACGGCTGCTGCTATAAGAACATCTCGATTAGACGCGCAACGTATACGAGCAAGGAATGTGTGTTCATAGTGACAGAAGGAGGGAATGAGAGTGACATGGAAATGGTGATGAGAAAATGTAATGGAGCCAGTGTGGAAACGAGGGGAATATAAAGCAGACGGGTAATGTGCATTGGAAGTGCGAGGATTGAATGCTTATCTGAGCATTATTGTCATGACTTCTCCATGAGCTCGTATGTGTGTGTTTGTGTGTAGATGAGCTTGAGGGAGAAGAAAGTTGGTTGCTGACATCGATGCTTATGTTTGTTTTGTGATTCCAGATGTGATTCCCCTGAAACAGCAACAATTCTGAAGGAACAACTCGAGACGTTAGTTAATCGTGAAGATAATCAAAGGAAATTCCGAGACATTGAGTCACGACTGCAATCAAAGGGACTTTTACCATCATGTCAGAGTCCTACAAAGCGTGACCGTGGAACTCCAGAGTTTGACTGCAGAACTTCGGACTCATCTGAGAACTCTGATCGAGGATTCGGCTCTGGCTCTGGAACGTCCAATCTGACATCGGACCGTATTGCCACACTTTATGACTCATTAGCAGCAGAATTAAGAGAGAAACTGAGTGCCAGGAAACGAAATGCTCCGATACTTCTGCCCCCGAGGGACTATGATACGATGCATCGACAGCGGGGGAATTTTAATGGGATCGATTCCCGACGTTGTTCCAATCCGGCTGTGGTCGGGTCGGCAGGACTTCACAGGAATCGTCGCTCATACGCTTCCCGTGAACAAGAGTCCTGCGGACGCTCCAGTGGGATTGGCTCTGCCGAAGACAATTGTAGCCCCATTCACGAAACACTTCACGACAGTCACGCTGTGCCATCTTCTTCTGATGGTGAGTATCGAATTATCTTCTACCGCATCATTCCTTTTTTCTATCTCATGTCTTCCTCCTTTCATGATCATAATGACTCCGTTCTGCACGTTGCACATGCACCGTCCAGCATGCCATAACATTGTTACAAAAATGTTTTTGGTGCAGGCAGCAAGTGCATCCTTGTTCGGATCTTGTCTCACACGTTTGATCACCTCGACTGTCAATGTTTTGAGTGAAAGCTTTATAGAGACGTGCAGTCTATGTGTGTGTGTTCGGCCATATGTGCGTGCTTGTCTACTGAGGAGGTAGAAACATTCCACAGAAGTTAATTCCACAGTGAACAATTAAACCAATGTGCCAATCATCGATTAATCTAAACTGAGCACGCCATACAAGAGTAACAAGCTCATGCAAGAGAGGCTTATAATTATTCGAGCTAAAGACACGGCATGCAGAAGGGGAGTTGAAGAGTGTATGAATGAGCTCACAATACACGTCCTATCATTAATGCTTGCTTATCATCCCTCCTCATACTCAAATTAAATGGCTACCCTGGATACGTGCGGTGGAAATCTGTACATCTTATTAACAAGGATGATTACGTGTCTTAATGTAGATATCAATCTTGGAAACCCGCAAGCAAAGAGAGGATGTCACCTGATTGCTGAAAGGTGCAGCTTGATTCTGCTTTACAATGAATCATCTTGCGTGTATGATATAATAATAACTATAATCACATGTAACGGCTAGAAATTTGCTCTTCCTCTGGCACTTATTTGCTTGTTGAACTCCCATTCCCCTCACAGCCAGTCAATGTACTTTGTATGTGTGTGAAAATTATTTTGATAATCGGAAATGCCTTGGTAATAAGTTAATAATATAGCTCATACTTATATAGCAGTTGTAACAAGGAAGAACATGAGACGGGAAAAAACTTCTCCGACTTCCTGTCTTTTCCTTTTACAAGTGAGAGAGCCTTTGCGCAAGCATGAACTGCCATCAACCACCTGCGCTGACTTACCTGTTGTGCCACTTGTTCGTATTTATGTATCGTCTTGCTAATATTTGTACTGGCCCCAGAATAAACATCGGAAAAAACATGGATTCCGTGGCCATTCTATCTCATCCAGTTACACAAGCGTAGCACTTCGTAGCAATAATACTGCATGGCAATGTCTGCCACTCATAATAATGAAGAGCTTTAGAAGCACATCTGCTGGACGATGTTAGTGTAAATTATAGAGACCAATTAATAAGCTATAAAAAATCCTTCGCTATTCAACGTAGCGTGGCTATCGAACTGTTCCAACTGACACAGACAAGGAGCACAATGGATGCTCGTTTACACGGTGCTAATAGCATCTGAATTGTGTGGCTTTGTTTGTTTTACTTGGTCCCAGTGAATACAGATACGGCTAATTCTTTGCCTTGCCCAAATATGGAACATCATCGGACTGATCCTGTCAGATGAAAGAGTGATGGGAGGAGTAGTAAATGTGTGTCTTGTTGGAACAAGCTCTATGCAGATCACATACAGATTGACCGACCTTTGTTAATTATGAGTATAGGGTGTGTGCGTTCATTAGGCATGATAAGGGTACCCTGCCACATGTTTGTACATTCTGAGGACTCCAACGTGATCAGGACATGATTGGGAAGAAAGATGACAGTGCGAGAATATTTTGTAGCAATAGCATGTGTAATTTCTTTGTAAGCGTATCACGTCCAGAATCTTGGACTTTTTTTCACTTGTTCTTTTATAGAAGAAACTGGCGAGTATAGTCTACGTAACGCTGTCCTCGTATGCGTACAGATTATAAGAGACCCAGCCGATGGAAAGGTCAATGCCGTGTATTACGCTCTCGTATACGTTTCACTGTTCTGTGTTTGTCACCATTATTATTGTAGCACGCAAAAAGTACACGCCCTTCACTAAGCCTGCGTACATGCAACAAATTCAGAGTGCTACTACTTACTAGAATAATACGTTCAGAACAAGGAGGAAGGAGCTGTATGACCAAATTTTTCTGCACGAACTTGAGTCGAGGCGAGGGAAGGACGTGAGCATAAAATGTAAAATTGTACTCTATATAGGTTTAATTAGGTGAACGAGGGAGGGACGCCCTGAAATGGCTGACTACAGCTTTCTCTGTTTTTCCTGGTATTACCTATATAGACAGAGATTGGAGCTCCGATTTGTCACGGGGATTAATGCGTTCAGATGCACACTTATTAGAGCCTTGCAGTATGAAAGGAAAGTTGAAGTGAACAGTCCTTAGGATAGGACACTGACGCTAATTATTTCTAATGGCATCAGAAAGTCTCTTTTTGCCACTGCACTCTCAATACAGTGTCATGAATCACGAGTATAGTAACCATCCATATCGCATACTACGTGAGTAAATGGAAGTGATTGTGACCTACACGTCCAACGAGGAGACAGGTGGTGATACTGAATGCATAAAGAAATTAAATGGTCGTGGAAGATGTGTGGAAAGAAGAGGAAGAAGGTGGGGAAGAAAGGGTAGTGGACTGACGTGGTCATCGTTTTCGTCGTTAGAGTAAAGTGATTTCCGCTTCCTCAGCACTTTTCTTGTGAGGCAAGAGGATCATCATTTCTGAATTGACTCGTCTGTCGTCCAATGGGGAAAAAAAATCTAGAAAAGGACTTTGAATGCTCATATAGGAAAGTTTATTTGTCTAGTTGTGATTCATATTCACGCTAGATTAGAATAGAACTTGTTTGTCATTACAGACGTATTGAAGAGCGAGAGAGAAAGAATCTGCGATGAGTTTTTTGCTGTAGGGAACGTGCGGAAGGGATCTTTCTTTTGCCAACTGCGCTTTTTTTTGCACACACACACACACATGTCCAACCTCGTCTCAAACCTGCCTCATGATGAATGATAATATGATTACTTTTGTTAGTGAGAAAGAGCAATTGTACAACCACGCTAGGAAACGTTAGACGAGGAAGTTTATGGTTGTCTAATGTCGTCTGACCCCTGGTGCTGTTGCAATACATAGCGGCAGTGTGAGCTTGGCAAATGAGTTGTTGTAAATATCGACGGCTGTACTCCACTACACTGCTAATTTCTGAGAGAATCAATGTCGGTGGGTCCGTTGGACGTCGCTCGAGGCTTCATAAGACCCCTGCAAACATAAGGAAAGGAATAACATAAGCCGTCCATAGTCATTGACACTTTGCCATCAATGTTTAAGCTCAAGTCAATAACAAGATTTTCAAAGCAATTCCGCCTGGAGTCTGAAGTCATGTCAGGAATTGTGGGCGTATGTTCGTCGTAACTATTCCCTAGCTGTCTTTTATAAGTTGACGGCGGATGGGTAGAATACTAGACGTTGAGGAAGTCACTCCATAAATTGCTATGACGGAAGAAGAAATGGGTAAATTACTCGAGGATTTACACTTGCATGATATGAGCATTAGATTTTCCCGTTGTTTCTAACGATGATGAGGACTTCTTGGAGATGAAGGGAGGGTTTTTGAAGGAAAAACACTGATGGCTAATGGGTGCCTTTGAGCAGTAGTTAACCGTAATTGAAATGATGTTCGGGCGTACAGGTTGACGATGATGTATGTATTATGGCGAGGAAGTTGACAGGGCTGCGCAATGATGAAGGGTCGGGGAAATCAGATATATACTTGCGCCACACTAATGTAATGTGTTGACGAACAAATCAACAGTTATGTCCCTTCCCCTCTGCACTCTTTCTGCTCATTTTTCTCCAAACTTTTCTACCTCATCTTCCTCCATGGCGATTGGAGTAACGTCGTCTTGTTTAAGTCTGCATGCGTTCGTGTGTGTGTACTGACAAGCCTTTTCCTTGTGTCCCCAGCAGGCAGTTGCTACATTAGTGACTTGAGAACACGAAAGACCGTTGACCAGATTAGGCATTAGTTCCATGAGGCTTTTTTTTCTTTTCCTGTGGCCTTTGTTGGGAGTGGAGGATAATGAATAATGTAAGCAAATCAGGACCGTTGATACGACACACACACATGCCTCCTCTAATGCTAAATCCCACATAGCGTGTTTCCGCAGTAATAATAATGGAGGGACAGCAACTCATCTGTGCAAAAGATGATGAAGAAGAAGAAGGCTGGGCAAGTTGGGAACCTGGTGCATTATTACTCATTCCATAGTGTCACATTGTCCAATATGATATCGGAATTACAGCATGAAAGCTGTGTGGCCGATGATGAAGACGACGAGCATAATGACAGTAGATCCACCACTTTTCAGAATCACACCTTAATTTATTCTCTTGTCCATGCACATGACTCTCTTAGTGCATTATGACCGGCCTCAGTGGACCATGGAGAATGTTTATTTATCAAATAAATTAACAAAATAAATATTTTGTTTAGAATTCAACTCGGTTTATTTTATGCGGGGGATGATGGTGATAAGAATAATGGGAGAGTGTGCCTTCTATTGGGACAATGGCGGCGGTGGGCCCGTCATGACGATGAGCTAACCTCTCTGATTGATTTACTCGGAAATCAAAGGAGATGGGGAAAACTGCACGTGGTCAACTCTCTGGTGATTATAATGGTGGGTGTAATGGGCTCAGGAAATATTCATGAGAGCCAGTAAAAACATATTTATTGCAATATACAAGCAAGATTTATGAGCAGGTCCATCTAAGATCCCTGCTGTGCTGCAATAAAGTGCCAGGCAACAGTAATTCCCTCCGCATATGCAGCAGGCTTGTCGGTACATTACTATATGTGCAATGTCTCTTGCTGATACTCATTGCATATTACAACAAAGTGTACACGGAGATTGGATTGCGTGAGCTTGTGCAATGATAATCATTGCAGGAGTGCGTGCAGGAGGAGCAGCTGCAGCAGTGTGCGTATATGTGTACTTGGAAGTGGTGATCTCTATTTAAGTTTTCTCACTTCTTGCTCATTCTCTTGATGTGCTCCATGTCTGGGCTGGGTAACACCCTCGAACCTGCAGAATTCCCTCCTGCTGTCGTTCTTGTCAGTGATAATGATATGACGATGAAGCCAAAGGAAGTGGAAGAGGTGAGGCGGGCGGATTATCAGATGTTAATGTAATATTGACGCAGGGAGCATAATTAAATCGCCTGATGTGTGAGTAGGATTAGAATTAAGTATACGTGTGCAGAGAAAGAGAGAAAAAAATCAAGGAGGGGTATTTGTCATTTAAGAATTGATGATGACTGAGAGGATGATTGTGCAAAGGAAAGTGCGGATGGATTGATGATGGTGGAATTCCGATAAGGATTAAAATGCTAATCTCTCTCTCCTTCTGATTCAAGAGCCCTTCATCACGGTTTTGGAGTATGTACACAAGTACTCATGATTGCACTGACACTCTTTGTTAAGTTTGAGTGACTCGACTGGATGGGATTGGAAGATTAGAGGACAAGTTTCCGGCATCAGTGAGCCGATCTGACCATTGTGTGACTGCTTGACCTGCTAAGAATCTAGACAACTGGGGAATGGAACAATTATCCAAGCCTGTTGCTAATTATTCTTGGTGTGGCTCCTAAATAATCTTATATCGTCACACTGTATCAGAGACAATGAATGTGTGGAATGTCGCTCTGTCAATGTATGTCAAGCGTCCAGTTCATTTTGACCTTCTGATTGTTATCGACACTAACTGCTCCGCATGGCCTGACTGAACGAGTGAGTTGTGGCATGCGAATAGATAGAGTCGATTGCCAGAATCTTGAAAAATGAGCTAGACAGACATGAATGCGGTGTGAAAAACAATAAGTGTTTGCATTGAGGATCTGTTGTTGTGTTGCGGTTAAATTATTCATGGTGAATGAGTGGGAGGTAGGATAAGGAAGAGAAGGTATTAGAATGGAACGCTTCTCTTGTTATCAAAAAGTTAAAATACCGGGTGGGCCAATTTAAAGTATACACTTGCAATCGTGAATATCTCCCGACATTCTAAGGTTATGGCACTTTTGAATACAGATTCTGAAACTAGAATCTTGGGGTAATTTTATGACCAAATCCCCATCAAAATCGGTCAACAATTGGCTGAGAAATTAAAATTCCAAAAAAAAAGTTCGGTTTTAACAT
>JAQIWI010000321.1:0-39566 GCA_034698825.1 Deuterosminthurus bicinctus | reverse complement strand
TCAACTAACTTATGTAGATAAGATAGAAATTTGACATGGTAAGGGTCACTGTGGTTTAAATGGCTGCGAAATGACACTATGTACTATACAGATTTTATAAATAAGGTTCATTCCCTGTATGCCACATAACTCATTTAATAAAGTCACCATTACTTTAAATTTACAATGTGGCTATCCTGTAAACACTATTGGTCCCGTCGTGATACAGCGTGCTACATCATTGTCGTCGTCGTCGTCGTCGTCATCATCATCATCATCATCATCATGTTCCCCTAGGTAGTATAGTAGCATCCTAAGACTCATGGGCTCGAAACCCTTGTCAAAGAAACAACATTCTGAAAGTGACGCGTGCTCCACTGGGTTCATAAAATAAATTTTTATGTGTCAACATGCATCAAGCACAGTACCTTCTAGCTTCCCTGTCACAAATTCTCCCGTCACTTTACTTATTGAATCCCAGCTGACAGGCTAAGGCATTCAAACTTTTCTCGTCCACACTCGCACTCGCGAGCAATCAGTATACTCTCCCACTTCCAGCATCATAACACGGAATGTCAAATTCTTTGGGGAAAGAAAGGAGGCAAAGTACTACATATCTTTGCTAAGCCCTTTATGGCCTCCTTTTCCTTGTTTGCTCATGCTTCCTCAGAAACCGCAGGCCAAAGGATACCTCCCTTCACCACACTGTTTACACACGTTTCAAATGCTACTGGAAATTCCTATTTGACAAGGTACTAATGGCAAGGATTCACAGATTTACCCTCTTCCTCTTGGCAATATACAACTAAAATCACACATTCACGGAGATTGCAAACCGGCGACGGCGACACACACTACTAGGGTTCTAGGTAGCTTGCAATTACCAAGGCATGTAGAATAAGATATATAGATATTCTATATGCCTTGGCAATTACATTCATTTTCAGCGTAATGTCCTGAGCTACAGGAACTAAAAGTTTGACCTAACTTTTGGTTGTATGGTGTATGGTGCTACGTAGAACCATACAAAATACCACACCAAGCCTTTTGATACCAGATACCACACCAGCCAAAAGAATATCTAGAACATGACATGACAATTGCAATGCCTGTCAAGCTAGAGGAGCTCAATGGATATTTACGAGTACCTAACTGCGGTTGTTTAGTACGTCTCACTTTGATTTCATTGAGAACATTGGATTTAAGACCATTTGGGCTGTGTTACTAGTTAAAAATGTTTTTGCTTTGCTATACCAAATAATAAAATTAATAAAGTGATGGTACTAAAATGGGACCATGTCACCCTTTGCCATCTAGTGAGTCGTATGTTGACAAGTGTGAGGCCAAGTGAGAGGAATTGTGTTCACGCCACCCTGCGATTCACTTGAAACTTCTTGCTCGCAGGCCCTCAATTCCGGCGTGGAAGAGTTTGCCGACTGTCTGAGAAGTCTTAGTCGACAGATTGTCTTTCTGTGGTGAATTAAAAGTTGTTGTTTTTTTGGAAGATTTTGACAAATTTCTGAAGAAAATACAACCATGGCGCAGTACGATTTGACGAATAAAATCGGTCAATATTTAGACCGGCATTTGGTCGCTCCGCTGTTGGAATTTTTGGCAGCTCAATCGGTAAGTCCACATGCACTAGAGAATTTTGGGAATTTGAAACTTGCAAGTGTTATGCTAGAATTATGATGCATTATTGATTTCTTTTAGACTTACAATACACAAGAGGTATTGCAGAGCAAGCTGGATTTGCTCAGTGAAACAAAAATGATGGACTATGTCATTGACGTTTTCAAGAAGTTGCATTCCAATGAAGAAGTTCCTCCGGTAAGTTTCATATGGTGGGTCAGTTTTGAGTGAATATTTGAGATGGAGGTGTCAATTTTCTTTGATTGTTTGTGTAGAAATATTTGGAGAAGCGCATCATTGTTGTGGAAGAATACAAGCAAGTGCAGGAAAACTCGAAAGCCATCAGTGCTATTCTGGAGAGCCCTGATCTCCCAGAGCAGATTCAGAATTCAAGGGACTATCGTCAGCTTGTGGATTACTTGATCAAGAATCACAACGTGAGTTATTTTGCCATTTACAGCGAATAATAAATACTTCGTACGCGACGATTACTTAATGGTTTTGATTGATGTGATGTGCAGTTCAAGACCGAAATGATCGATCTGATCTACGATTACGCCAAGTTGTACTATGAGTGTGGTGACTATTCAACAGCTTCACAGTATTTGAATTTGCACAACGAACTTGTCCCAACTACGGATAAGGTATGTCGAAATTAATTTTCGGAATCGTCCTGAGTCGTTGATTTTCATAATGACCTTTTTTTCAGAATTATCTGAGTGGTTTGTGGGGAAAGCTGGCATGCAATATTCTGCTTCACCAGTGGGATTATGGTGTGGAAGACTTCGAGAAACTGAAGAATTTCATTGATGAGGAGTCTTTCCGGAACTCCCTTCAGGTACGTTTTGTGACTTTCAGTTTCTTATTTGTGATGTTAGTGTGTATTGATGAGATGATTTGGCTGTCACAGACTCTGCAGCAAAGAACATGGCTGCTGCATTGGGGCTTGTATCTTTATTTCAACCACGCGAAAGGATGGGACCTTCTGTTGGACCTGTTGTCCAACAACGCCAAGTATCTGAACGTAATTCAGACAACTTGCCCCCAGATTTTGCGCTATTGGGCCACCACTGTCATTATCAGCAAGCACAGTCGGCATTCCAATGCCATGAAGGAACTGATCCAAGTTATTCAGCAGGTACTCCACAGTTTCTGTTTGTAAAGCTGATATGGCCACTCGTGGGACATTGTTGTAATCCTGGTCCTCTCTCTAGGAATCTTACACATACAAAGACCCAATCACAGAGTTCATTGAATGTCTCCATGTCAACTTTGATTTTGATGGAGCGCAGAAGAAGCTTAAGGAGTGCGAGATTGTTTTGTCAAATGACTTCTTTTTAGTGAACTGCTACGACCTTTTCATGGAGCACGCCCGCTTAATGATTTTTGAAACATTTTGCAGAATCCACCAGTGTATTAGTATAGGGTGAGTGTTTAAAATTTACTATTGCTGGTTATCGTTCGGTGGGGAAAAAAACGCTTGTGTTTGATCCGCAGAATGCTTGCCGAGAAATTGGATATGGTCCCAGACAAGGCTGAACGTTGGATTGTCAACTTGATCCGAAATGCCCGACTCGATGCTAAGTTGGACTCAAAGTTGGGTCACGTTGTCATGGGAGTGCATGCTGTGTCACCGTACCAGCAGATAATAGGAAAATCTGAATACCTTAGTATGAAGAGTCAAGTTTTAGCAAATTCAGCAGCTAGAAAGCTTGGAGACAAAACATACGCGGTAGGTTTCATGATCGTGTGAAAAGTATCCGTGTAGATCAATACTAAGTTTTGAATTGTATTGCAGTATGACTTCTAAACGCGGGTACAGTTACTATCATCTTCAACTGGGAAGGGAACTTATTCAGTTTGATCATCCGCGAGGCCGACAGTGAGCGTCCATGTGGGGAGTTTGTTGGAAACCTTCAGCGGTGTTATTGCCTGCCCATGTTTATGTCAATATTGCGAGAGCAGGTGTTTTAATAAATTTTCTTAAAGTGTTCTTCTTCACTCAACGTGAATAATTCGTGTCAATTCCTTTTTGATTGCACACCTGGAGCCACATGAATCATGTAACAATGATGATAACTTTTATTGAAAAACTTTTTATAGTACGAAAGTGAGTGCACAACGAAATTTTACACAAACTATCATTAAAAAATTAGGACATTCGAACGCTACGGTTCGTTTAGGTGCAGTTCATGCCTCGTTTCCGGCTTAGCCTGTGGTTGTATTAGGCCTAACTAATAATCTGGTTGGATAATAATGAGCCATAATAAACGAGTTGAAGCCAACTATCAAGACACTTGGCAACGACTCCGCGTAATAGATTCCATAAAGACAACTGGAGAGAGCTATTCTCCTTTGACATTACTGCGACTTGAAGACCAACTTCCTAGCTCTAGCCCTGGACTCTTGCCTGGAGTTAGTGTATTCGAACCATAAAATATTCGGTATTAGTGTCGTATCACGTAGCAACAAGTACTCGCAGATAGGCCTAAAAGAAAATGCAGTATTCAATATGAGAATGAATTCACTTGCGTCATCATCATCAATGTTC
Source organism: Deuterosminthurus bicinctus (assembly GCA_034698825.1). Classification (NCBI taxonomy): domain Eukaryota; kingdom Metazoa; phylum Arthropoda; class Collembola; order Symphypleona; family Bourletiellidae; genus Deuterosminthurus; species Deuterosminthurus bicinctus. The sequence goes on along the minus strand of JAQIWI010000321.1, from coordinate 35,404 downwards.
AACTCACCAAGTCGAAATGTCATGGAATCGAGGTGTAAAGACTAACTGAGTTATTCCAAACCAAAAGGTTGCGAATAAGGAGCCCATAAATGCCCCCCAAATAATCTGAGACCAGGTGTGGTACATGAGGTAAATCCTTGAAAAAAAATTAACAGGCCCCAATGTATAATCCCTTAAGTTACTGAATTCTCCATTATCCGCTGTCTGTCTTTACCTGCTATAAGCAACGCAGGATGCAACGGTAAGTACTGTCAGAATAATGCCAACTTTCTGCACAATTGCACCGAAACCTTTTCCAGGATACTGATGAAGCCTTTAAAAAAATACAACAATAACACTGAGCAACAATAAACTCTCACAACAACGCTAATATATAGAGATGTCAAGTTACCTAAACAACGAGAAATACACGGAATAAATAGCAAAAAACCACATAAGCTGCGAGTGAGATGAAGGCATTCCATATTCCGTGTACTGGACATTGCGATGCATAGGACGCGATTCCCTGATTGTATACTTCAAAATCATATTTAGCAGCTCGTTGAGTAGAAGACCGATAAAAAATGTAATCTGCAAACGACAAATTTAACAATTCAATTCTGAAACTGAACAAGATGGTCATGATTCAAATTCTCACCGTATGAAGGTCCCTCCTGAACATAATTAGAGTAATGAATCCCGCAATAATTGCCATCGGCATCAGGCTTGCAATAGCGAGTAATTTACCGATAAAATCTCCTAAAAGCACAAGAACCATTGTCAAAAGACACCTTCTTACAATGGGAATAAATATACAAATTATACAAGAAAATTGCAAACCTTTCGGGTACTCCACATGTGTCAACGCGAACGGAACCCAGTCGATTTCACTGGGATTTGGTATTCCTGGATCCATCTTAGCAATATCAGTCAATCCGTCGCTCTAATTTCCACTACAGAAGAATCAAATCAAAATTAGAAAGCTCATCATCACCCAGACCACCAGCAAGACGAACTCTTTCAAAGCCGAATCTATCATTTTAAATGTCCTTAGCTACCTAAGGTCTGTACTTAAAATTAAAACAAAATCTTCAATTCAAAATCACCATTTACGCTCAACTAAAAGAATTTAGTTCCTATTTAGAATTAGAAAATTTTTCCTCTACAACAGTCGCCGTCACCATCATAACACAACTTTTTAACACAGCATACAACAACTCCACTATTTAATGCGGCTCGTCGTCAGTCGTCGTCACACACAATGTACCACGTCAACAGAATCAGCTCTTCAGCAATCTTCTGACAATATACATATTTGAATCCAATGGATTCACTCGGTCTAGCATCATTTCAATCCCAATGACAAGATAAGAAAATGACAGCTTTGCACATAAACAAACAAGCAAACAAAAAAGTTCCAACGCACCAGAATAACTCGGATTCAAAATCTACAGGGACAAATCAACCTTCGACACCGATTTCATGCTTCGCCTTGACGAGGAGTAAAAAATATTGGAAAATTTTAATGGAAAAGATTTTCAAAAAAATTATCGTACGTAATACACAGCAATTTCAAATGTGGAATCTCTCTCCCGTCCGCCACACACACACACACGCACACACACAAAGTCCTGCAGCAAGGATCCCAGAATCAGAGTGCGCCTTTTGACATTCCACCAGTAAATTCTCAGAGAATATTTACATGAATGGTTTTGTGCAACTTTGCTGCGACTTCTCTGCCAAGGGAGGAGGGTGACAGGAGGACGAGAAATATTATTTGCACACTACTGAGTAGAACTTTCTTTTCATCAGGAAGAAACAAGGGGAAAAAACTCTTTTGGCGTACTTACCTTTCTGCTTTTTAAACCACTTGGCATGTGAAGTGCACGTCGTTCATGTCACTTTCCACCCCCTTTGTCTTTCTTGATGACTGTATAGCTTAAAAACAATAATAAAGCTTGTGTGTTTCAGTGAATTTCACATGGCGTGATGTGGATTTTCAGCAGCTGTAATATCTCTTTTGCATCCACACCTCCTCCATATTATTATTGCGTCAACTATACGTACTTTCTTATGATTCTTGCAAAATTACACCTGTTATTATAGTTGTTATTTTAATGCTCTGTTTTCAGCAAAGCTTGGCTCACCAACGTAGTTTTTGGTACTCCCATAGCGAGTAAGTCATTCAGTTGGTAGTAATAATGATGAAAAGGGCTTACTACTGCTGGCAACAAATATATGTGTCATAGCATCTTAATAACTCACATGATCAAAATTTGACAAAATCTCTCTCTCTCTCTATCCCCAACTTTCTATTCGTGTGTCAGCTTAAGCGGAACTAGATGTGCAACAAAGCGGAAACCGGTTTATTATACCCTAAACCCCAGAGTTATAGTCAAATCATTGGTCCATACCGCAAACCTTCAGCTCCTGTTACAATATATTTCATGTGTCGTATTGCATATGGTCTACCATTAATTTCTTTTTAGGCATCATGTGTCTGTCTGTGTCTATACTCTCATATAATGTCTATGATGATATTGACCCGCTCATTGTCACGGCAAAAACGAGACCCTCGTGCCACTCTTGGAGACACTACTAACATTTGCGAACAGAACTGAGCAATGTCCTCCAGTTTCAGGTCACCCTGTCCCCATGTCACACGGTCAAGCTTAACTACAACCGCGGTGTCTCAAGTCTTAAAAGGTCAAACTGACAGCAAAAATTCTGCATCTATTAGTTTCTTAACACAGTCAGTGAAACGTCAAGTCTACATGAAGAAAAAAAACTGTTGGCAGTAATCCTTATGCACTTTTCTATAGCCGCAGCGGCTGTGGTGGTGCAAGCGAGAAAAACTGCTCACTCTCATCATCATCATCATCAACATCTTGTCAAGGTGCACTAACCCTCACTTTCCCTTATGTGAAGCGAAATCATATGAATAATTTCTATGCAATTTATTTCAAATTTGATTCCATCAAACGATACATATCCGTTTTAGTTCTCGATTTATTAAATAAACTAGGAATCTAATTTGTTGTAACAGGAGCAACAAGGTGGTTTTACTCAGACCGTTTGGTATCCATGGAGCGTTGGCTAATAATAAAGTTTTGGATCACCGTTTCACACTTTACGGTTTTTGATACCTTCGGGTTCTAAAGGGGAATGATGATTCGTGCTTATGATCTCTGTGATCTAATCTGCTACGACCGGCAGAATGACCGTCTGACCCCGAAGCCCGACAAACTATACATAGAAAAGTAAACGATATCAAGTCGCACGTCATTGCGTAAGTTAGCAGAGGTATTGTGTAGCGGTCAAAAATAACAACCTCGGAGAGTCATCGCATTTATTTCAAATTACTCGTGGAGACAAAGGCAAATGAATTCACGGGGCAACTGATCGATCAGAGCTTTGCAAAATAATAAAAAAAATTACCAAGAATTATGACTTAGATTGACAACGACGATGATAGCTTTATAGTGACTGCATAAATAGATAGATCTCGTTATTACTGACATGGAATCATCTGACAATACAAAAACATTTCGGGCCATTTCCTACAAATTTTTGTAAGTTGGGTAAGTAAGTGCCGTCAAGAATTTCCAACCAATTTGGACTTGCACAATATTTACACTTGTCATATCAAGGACGACATCACCTTGGCAAATGGCGTGTATTATTATTACAAAATTGTGAGAAATGTCGATAGGAACTGGAAATATCATGGAGAAGGTTTCATTTCATACGTCAAGTGCGATCAAACTGACGATTCCACAGTTTCATTGTCTCGGACCGATTGGCAGTACCAAATTTTTAGATACATTAACTTTCCGCTTCTCCCTTCACATTAATGCTCTCTTCGCAACAAAGAAAAAATTATTTATGTGCAAACAGAAACATAACAATAAGAATGATCAAACCGACATACTTTCGCACAAAGCTGCACGCAAAGACCGTAATCCTTGAGGAAAACTCAAGGTTGAAGCTAACAACACTCGTTCAGATCCTTCAGTTAGCTAACATTCATTTTATACATGCAACATAAATCCATTCATGTGCATACTTGTAGTAAATAGTAATATAATAATAACATCAATGGTCAGGTATACAAGGTTCAGGTAGATGTCCGCCGCTACAATACTATGCATTACTATTATTATTACAGATATTGACATTCGATTCCCCTCTGCACTTCAATTGGAAGGACCAGTGGCTTAAGAACCGGAGCTGATTGATTACAGAAACAAAGGATATTTAACAAACATAGACCCCCCCCCAACCTTCCAACACTGTTAATTAATTAAATCTTACGATAGAATATCAATGGATAGGATCATACGTCCGGTAGTAGTATACTCAAGTCCGTAAATGAAATGTGACACAGAGCTTTGATTCCACATAAATATCACACATTGTACCATGTTATTGATTTAACACGTCCAAGAATTATAAATTAAAATTATTAAACAGAACAAAATGCATTAATAGAGGGCTTAATGGCTAATTAGTTGCAACATCCAGCATGCACCACGCACTGACAAACCATGATCATGTGCTACAAGCCCCTTGACAATATTATGCGGATACAGTTTCTACAATACTTTTCTTCATCAAGTTACTAAATTTATTCTGTGGATGATCTTTGGGACGACTCTGTGAAATCCCATTCGACTCCTTGCATTCCTTTCGCTTTTTCGTAATGTCCATTTGAATTTCATTATGATTTGTTTTCGTCGACTCCTCGGCAATACACTGGACCCTTTCGTTACGGGAGGAGCTCCGAGCTGAATCGTCACTTTTGTTAATTACACTGCTGATTGTGATTTCATCACGTGAGCCGCGGCGTAGGTCATAAGAGCTCATTTTTATTTTATTATTCCCAACGGTTTCTAGACCAGGCGGGCTGTCACAACTCCGGCTATCATCAGATTGTATTTCGAAGTCAATGCAGCGACCCGACTTGAGAGTGAATCTTCTGGCAGGTCGTTTCTCTGAATGGGAATTGGCAGAGGAACTGGACATTGTACTATCAAGATGCTTCTGATGGTTCCTCACGGACTGAGCCTGCCATGAGTTCCCAGCTCCACTTTTCGTATCACCACCAACTTTAAAACTTCCGATTCCTGGATGAATTGCATTCTTCAACCCCGGCTTGTCAGTAGATACCTTAATACTGTGGGCATTGTCAACCGAATATTTGCTACACTTGGCACCATTTACTGCCGGTGAGAGTGATTTGCCATCCTTGTTGGCATTGTCTATGGATGTGAAAACCGTTTCCTCGTCTACTACACTAGAAATTACTGGTAATCCTGAGTTGAAAATCTTCATGTCCAACTGCACATCTAAAGCACGATCAGCAGGGCCATCCCGTGAAGTTTGCTCTTCCATTGAATGAAGTGCCATCGGGGGCACTTTATCATTGACCACGGAATCAACTGTGAGTTTGGACTGTGCTTCCTTGGATTCCTGATGTACATTTGTATGACTACCTGAATTTACACACGCTTCTAGTTCAATTGTTGAGCTAAATGATACATCCTTCATTAATGAGAGGTTCAAGCTATACTCCGACGATTCCATTTCGTCATCCTTGGAGGAAGAGGACGGGGCTATAAGGCTACCCCAAGGTTGCGCTAGATACTCCGACTGAGCGTCTGATAGAGAAGGCTTTCCATTTGAACCGACAGACAAAGAAGGCAAACCAAAAGAATCACTTTCTGGTTTCATTGAACTGCTTGAGGTGTCTGTGATTAATCCTGTCTTTGATTTGGGCAAACTAGGCCTCCAAAGTGGCACCTTCAGTCCCTACAAAACGAAAAGATGTAAACTGAAAAACTGTTCTCGTCCTCATAAGCAACATATACAAGTTAAAAACGTCAACTTTAGGTACCCGCTCTTGCTCCACTTGCTTCTTCTCCATTTCCATTTTCATTAATGTGTGAATGAAATGAGTCCGTACGCGAACGGGGTTAAATTCAATCCTCCCGCTTACGTTAGCACATCCATCCCGGGTACATCCACAGGGAAAATTGAGACGGTCGACCTAAACATGTTGACAGAAAGATGAGCAACGGCAGAACACTAGTGACGATCCTGTAGCATTCTTCTAATGAGTCAAAATACCTGGCATTTAATACCCGCTTGAGCACATGAGCATGAATCGGGGTCGCAATAGGTCTTGCAAGAGCAACCACAAGATTCACGTGACGTCCGGATGTCCCGACATTCTTCTTTTTCCACTGAATCAATCTTATCTACTCCAGCTTCTCGAAGAAGGACACGACGCTGTCTAGTTGGCACTGGCTGCAGGAAATAGTAGCTGTCTAACTCAGAGTCCAGTTCAGGATTGCTAACTTCATCTGGGCTATCACTTTCATCACTTAGATTGGGTACGGGCTGTTGCTGGGATGGCATATTGTTTTCGTGAGTTACTGAAGTAGGATTTTGACTGCCTGCTTCACTCTGTTGTTGCTGCTGCTGCTGAAGTCGCAGTAGTGCAAGCCGGTGCTGGCGCTTTTGCTCGCATGCATGCTCCCCCATGGTATAATTTTCGACTTGAGTGTGCTGAAGCCCCATGCCCAAGGTTGACCCTCCCTATACACGAGTAAAATGGTTAAACACCAGTCCGCGGCACCATCAATGAATCATAATCATAAGAAATGAAATACGACACTCACTTGGGACGGAACACATGAGAATCCTTGTGTACGTGGAAAGTAAAATACGGTGACCCCATTAAATCCGACTGAACGCTTCTTTTTTGCAGCGCTCCCCGAATCCTCAGAATCGACGTGATGAAGTCGTCTCTTGAGTAACCCTCTCGTTGGCGTCGAGATCAGTCGCTGCCTTAGATTGGTAACATTATTGTCTGAGGTGGAAGCAGCAAGATGTGTCCTTGGCCCATTTTCCGCCGTTTTAATCCCATTCCCTTCTGCCTTAAAATCAGACGATCCAGAACTTTTGGTTACTGAGGATACACCGAATTCGCTATTATCACACGTGCCAAACAAGCCATCTTGAGAGCACTCCGTTCCTTGCTCTGGCATTGGAGAAGATTGCGTCTCCTCGTCGTCAGGAATTTGACTTCTCAGCGACGTTTCCCGCTGTCGTACTTCTCCCATATCTTCCTGATCACATTCCGCATTGCTGGAGTTTGTGTTATTCATAAGGCCCTTCACAAATCCACCAAGAGATTTGAAGGCTGTGTCACGTACATTCGACCACATGTACAATCTCCTCAAGGAACAATTCTGAGCCAACTGGTTTCACTTCATTTTCCACCTGACAAAAATGGAAGATACTATGACACTATGCGTATAGTTCACTAGAGCTCTTGACACTCTAAACACAATTCAAGTTGGTCTCTTCTTTCTATTTAAACAGATTTTCCACAATCTTCCAGTTTAGTCCAAGACATTTACGTACGTCCATCTAGAACTCTCCAGTCAGTGAGGACCTGGAAGGAAACCAAGATAAGAACTAAGCCACTCATCTTAATTATTGAATTAATCTGATACAGTATTTCCTGACAGCTTGTCAATTACATTGATGAAATAATTCCCTAATGGCCGAAAGCAGAACAAGGGAAACAGAAACACGAAGACTACAGAAGGAAACCCAACTATCTCAGTCGTGGCAACTGTCATTCAGTTAGAAAATTAGTTTCAAATCCTGCCCTTTTTAACACCATTTAAGTGCTCCATAATCACTTCCACTACTACTCCGCTACATCTCACAATCAAGCAACAAGTGAGTTAAACTTGAAAAAGGCAGATCACTCTCATCACATCAGTCCTTTCTCATCACAATTTCTGTAGTCCCCTCTCCTCTCATCCAATAACTGATTTTACACACCAACATCACCAATCATCATTATTAACTAATCTCGATTCCCTACCATACATCATAAAATTTCCTCTGGGAGGTTATTACTACACCACGTAGTATTTTGTAACTACTGCGTCACGATGTGGTCACAGAGTCAACGTTCCCCTTCATCCCCTTCCCCCTGTCAGTTACACAGTGACGTGCGAAGGTCTGTGTCTGTCTATCTATCGCTCGCTATAAATTTTCATCAACAACGCCATCAAAGGGAAAGCTTTGCAGACATTCTGACAGAATAATAATTAAAACTTACCTGGCTGATACAAGAATGATAATTTTTATTCCATGCCTTTCATAGCCCCTATGACCCAATATCGTTCAACTGAATACACGCCTCCTCCCCTTCCATTCATTTACAGGGCTCGTTACACTTCACTGTCAGCACTTACAGTCGCTTCAAGTGACTGCTTCACTTTCCACTAAGGTCAAGGATTAATGCCAATCTTTATGGTGGATTTTTTGATAAGCGATATAATAAACAAATAGAAGTTTGTCCAGGTTTGCTGAGTTGGATTTTCGGGGAAAATGCTCGTATGGAAATTCCGTTAAGTCGTCTCATTGAAATTACCGCGATGAAACAAGGGCTCAGGAGTTGCTCATCACATGCAGCAGCATGATGACGAGCCAGAGGTGTGGCCTGTAGAGCTTGTAGGCAGTCAGCCCGGCCCGCTTATTTTTTTTCAGGAAATGCCATATAGGCGTGTCAGTCATGTTTTTCGCGAGAATGGGCGCCCGTCAAGTTTTTCAGCCCGCCCGCAAAGTTCTGCAGGCTGCCCAATATTCATGTGTATGTAATAAGATGGTTATCCGTCGCTTTTCTTGTGTAGCAGTATATAAGAAAAAGTTCGACTGTGACTCTACTGAGGTTTGGTAGACATGGGTCATCCTGACTGAATTTTACTGTATTTTTTGAAGGATCAAAGGATAATTTTTTACTCATGACGCCCATTACGACCAAATTACGGTACGAGCGCTCGCTTCCCGTGAATTACGGTACGGGCGCCCGATTCCCGTGAATTATGATACGGTCTCATGCCGTACTAGTTCACGAACCAGCTGCCCGTCCGGTTTGCATTCTTCAGCGGGTATGCCCATGGGCCACACCTCTGACTGTGAGTCAAAGGGCCATTCGTGGGAAGTCCGCAGCCTGAAGCTCCTGCAGGTTCTTTGTCTCTATACCCCTAACGTGTCCCGCTTGCCTGCTTCCGCCATGAATGTTGCATTTGCCAAGTGTTGGCCCAGTTTTGTACATCCGGATCCGGAATCATCTATATGATCACGTCCATCAGATGAGCAGTAATTAATAATACAATGACCAAATGGCTGTTGAAATCCATACTGTCTGCACTGCTCCCTATCCCTAGTACTTTATTAATGCATCGATCTCGTACGTTAAAAGTAGGCCGGTGGAATGCGAAGTGAGAGCTAACTTAAGTGGACTGGAGTATAGCGTCTATAATAACGTTGAACTGCAGTCTAGTCTATGGTTGAACTGCAGTATATAATAATTTTAATATGACAACCATGGCATTAAAGGTAGAAAAATTTTCAAGAATGTCGGTCTTAATTATTTTTTCAGTTTATTATCCGAATAATAATGATAATTTATAAATTAGTAAACGTTTGTTGTTATTACTTAACATTATATATACTGTATGTAGGTAATAATAATAATAGTTTTGCGTCGGCAAAGTACTCACGGCTAAAAGCAATCAAAGTTGACCCACGGAAGGCCAAACATTTTATATTTTTTGTTTTTATTATTACTATTATTATTACTAAAGCACGTCAACATATTGTACGCCTAAATTTTACCATATATACGATTGCCATGCACTTTTTTAAATTCGTTTTTTTTTCTCGCTCATTTAATGTAACATTGTATTACAAGTTTGAATTGATATTGTTAACCTAGTACACGCTTTGCATGCAAATAATGCATTTCTGATAAAAAAAAACTTATTATTATTATTATTGAATTTCTTCTGCACATGGTAGCTGGAAAAATAATACAGAATGAAAAATATCCTCATGTTGTTATCACTAATAATGAGCATGGAAATAGAAAATCCTTTGCATATACTTAATTGAATTTACGACATCAATGACCCATGATGCAGTTGAGTAAGATGGCTATGAGTTTATTCCAGTTGGACACTCCTCTTCTGCTGCGGCTACATGGAAATTATTCGGGGCGAAATAGTCGCGGAAGACCAACTACAAACTGGTTCTATTTATCGCTTTTTTGTGGCCATCCTATATTCTTTTTGTCTCTATGCGAACAAAATCTTCAGCGAATCTTACGTTTTTTACTCGATTCATTCATATTGGATGCGTAGAAAAATAATTACAAGAGGGATAACCCAAATATGTCATGGCTGTACATTTTGCCATTTTAGGAACAGCATGGTCGGTATCCATGGCTTTTTTTTATGCATGACGTGTGTTCCTTGTTCCTAAGTCTATTCACACTTCACTGTTTTACGTGACTTGATGCGCTATCGAGCTTTGTTTCTTTCTTTGCCCCAAAATTTGAGTCATCCCAGTCTTGAGTACGCCTACGTTAACATGGAATTTGTAATTTATATATCCGATGGCAAGAACAAATGACTGAGTGAGTCGAAAAGCGAACGGCTGTGCGAAAAACAAATTCCGATCCTTCTTCAACTTTTGAATAGTTTCATCCCGAAGCCAAAAAAAAATTGCGTGCCGGTTGGCACTGTTATATCTCCTTAATGAAAACTAGCGATGACACAATTTGGTTACATCATCATCATCAATATGGCTACTATACTACCTACACGAAGACCAGCCAAATTACAACTAAACTACACTATCATCAAGTGACATCAAAGTTAGCCATCAAAGAGCTTCATCATGAGTAGTAATAATGGTAAGTACTTAACCTACGTGCTATATCCTTCCATACGCTAACATTTCAACTATAAAACTGGGTTTAAAAAACATCAACATTTAAAAATTACACCGGCTCTTCATATGTGTCTCACCCTCACCTCGGCCTGAATTATGTTTCTATTTGAAATCAAGTAGGCCAAGTCCAAGATGACTCAATGTATTACTAATAATAATATTCTATTCTCATTGATTGATTGTTGCTGTTTGTCTGTGCCAAATTGATCATGTCAAATCAATTCTTATTGCTTCCCTTGGTTTCATTTATACCGTGAGTATAAGAAAAAGTTGAACAAGTTCACACAGACACAACCACCGTGGATGGTTTGAAACGGAAATTTTAATGCTCAACTTGCCCTTATTTCAAAATTCTTGTACTACTCATAATAGTAATCCATCAAAATGCGGCACTATCTGTCTGGTCGAGAAAGGGCTATAAGTAAGTCATATTGTATAGGGGGAGCTAAATACTTAACGCAGAAAAACTTGTACTGATAATAATAAAATAATGCTCTCGTCTACTACGCCCTTGTGAGCCGACGACAAATAATAGTAATTTCCATAGATTTCGGCACCACAGCAGCATAATATGAATACAATAATTTACAAATAATAGTAACGATGATGACCATATACATCATGGGGAAAAGAAAAACTCTGTAAAACTGGCACTATGGAACTTGCTCGGAGCACCGCATGTTTACCATTTAATTCATTACATTAATCACTATGAACATGGCGAAATTAATCCGCTCGTTCGGCTTGGCCGTAATGCTATAAATTTACACATCAAAATCCCATTTAGCTCACTATAACATTCACATGCAACATGGACACAGTATATGATCCTTCTGCAGACTAACACCACCGTTGACATGACGACAAAACGTCCACGAGTATTAAGTTACCCTTACTTTCTAATACATTTTATTACACACACAAAGAGACAGCAAAATGATCCTAACGCACGAATTCGTAATCGTTGCCTTAAGCTGCTTCCATTCCATCCAGCTTCTTATTACGTTCATGTCCAACGCAGATTTAATTTGTCAGATATAACTTTATAGAAAATTGGAGTACAAAACACGTCAACTTGAGACGTGAATGTACATAGAAGTGCACTTGCTCTAACGTACACATTGCGCAGTTTATCAACTATACAATTAACTAAAGCTTCCAGATCCCTTCCTGTGTCACCCTTGGCGAGGTCATGCCAAAATACTAACGCTATAATTATAGTCTATAGAAATTCAGGTGTAGAGCCTTCTTCGTCTCTGCATTTCACACCTAATTAAAAGCGTGATCATACAAAAGGAAAGAGCACCATCATGCAATAATAATCGTAATATAATATTGATATTGAACATAAAATGGTAGACTACTAGTTCCACGGAGCAGCGATAGAAGTCACATAGACACGCATATAAATTTGAATGTTGACTTCACATATAAAATGTTTTATATATATAAAAATTTCAGTCAACATTCTCTCAGCTAGGAAAGTTATTAATATCCACGTGTATTAAATGCAAGCATTGCTACACACTGGAGAGCCCTTGTGAATTGTTTCATCCGTGGATCATTTCATTATTGCATAGAAGTTTGTTGTCTCTTCATCAGCTACCAACTTATGTGTTTTTAACTCCATGATTCACATCTGTGCACGGAAACCTAAAGCTAATTAGTTTTTTTGGTTTTCACTCAGATATGGCATATATTCACTACTAAACATAAAATCACACCATTTTGGCAACAAAATTTCTGGTATAGGCAACGAGACTTTGCTAAACTTGCTAACTACTAAGAGGTACATGAGGAAATACGAGAGGTTGTACTGTTTGGTCGATATTGGTGGTGGTGTCCAGCTACTGAAATCATTAGGAGAGACGACTGCTATTCTAATCTTAGCATGCGTATAGGAAATATAACTAATAATATTATTTGAATACGTGGCAACCCCCCTTCGGTCCAAGTTATTACATGCTTTTATACCAAACACATGACGGTCCCTAAGACTTGGCTCATATCCAAATAGCTAGAAGCTACTATAGTTGTAGGTAGAGCTGATTTACAACACCATTAAGGTAACGAGTCCCTTGAAATTTGATCATTAAATCAGTATTCTATGTCACATGACACTGTCCTCTAGGCAGATACTGTTTCAACCATACTTTTCTTGATGATCTCACCAAAGTTTTCAGTCACGCCGTCATCATCAAAGGGAATCTCCGGCTCCACTTCGGCAATCTTGCTCTCCACGTCTTCATCAACTCGACTGATTTGTTGCAATGACTGGAATCCGTTCTTGCGATCTCCTTTAGCAGCTCCTTGAAGTATTTCCGTGAAAGGCTCCAACTTTGTGTAGGACGTGACGGTGCTCAAATCCGCATAAGCTGGCAGATTCTTCCGCGCATCGTTCATTTCTTCTATGCTAGAGTCCAGTCCACTGTCAATATCATCTTGTCCGATCACCGATGTAATCCTTGTCGTTGACTCGAGTTCCACAAAGCTGCTGTTCGAGGCCTTTGTGTTGTCAATGGCGGTGGGCAAAGGATTAGTTGGGTAAGTTTGGACTACAGGAGGTGTGCTCGTTGGGGCTGCTGGTGCGTATCCATTGCCGTAGTTTGATTTCATATACACTCTGTTCACCAAATGCTGCTGATGACTCGAGCCCATCGTCTCTGAGTATGCATGGCTCCCGGGCTCCGAATGATTGTACAATGGCTGATTACTTTGGAGCGCGGAGTGGGGGTGGTGGTATTGCTGCTGAGTCGGGTCGTGTGGCAAAGCTATGGGATTCACGCCGTGGTGGTACGGCTGAGTGTGACACGGATGAGAACTGAGCTGTGGCAGAGCCGAACTGTGGTTGTAGTAGGAGGATTCGGGATAGAGATTATGCTGTGGTGGTGACCTCGTTGACAATGTCATGGTGGAGCTCATAACGTCCCCCGCCGGATTCAATCCATTCCCATTTCGTACCATGAAGTTCATTTCAGATGAACTGTGGCCGGTGGTCATGAGAGCGGGGCCGACGACAGGAGGGAATCTGTTTTCACCGCTCTCGTTGGAGAAGTCATCGCTATTTTCCGAGTACGAATCTTCCCTGAACGTTGAATACAGGTCCAAAGAATCCCCCCGACCGCAGAGTTCATCACCAGGGTGAAACATACCATGTGAGGTACCTGGATTTTGCCCTCCGCCGCCTCCTCCCATCACCCCAACTGGGGATTCGAAGTGAACGTTGGTATAGTTACCGGCATTTACACAGGATTCTAATTCCATTGTGGAACTAAAAGAAATCTCCCGCATTAACGATCGACTGTATTTGTACTGTGAGCTACCGTTGCTAGAAACTTGATGATGGAGTTGTTGTTGTTGTTGTTGTTGTTGTTGCTGCTGCTGCAATGGTGCTGCCGATAACCAAGGTTGTTGAAATGCGCAGTGAGGTTTAAGATGATGAGGTAACACTGCGCCAGTTGAGTTGTAAGGGGATGACAAATCTCCAAGGGAACCAGATGAAGTCAGCCCATTCCCTACAACCTGATGCTGATCGTGCATGTTTTGGAACTGTGTCGATGAGGTCATTAGCAATGGATTCCCAAGATCGAGACTTCCCGTTCCCTGAAATTTCCATGATTCCAGTCACGACTATAGATAGAACATGTTAGAGCCATTATATACCTACCTGCTCAGGTTGCTTTTTCTCTAACTCGATCCGCATCAGAGTATGAATGAAATGGGTTCGCACACGTATAGGATTAAACTCAATCCTCCCATTGTGATTAGCACACCCATCCCGACTGCATCCACATGGAAAGCTTAGTCGATCCACCTGCAATGAATGCAAAACTGTCTCAATGACTGCTCACCCTTCACATTATTTTTATCTCGTACCTGACACTTAATTCCAGCCTGCGCGCATGTACAAGAATCCGGATCACAGTAAGATTTGCAAGAACAGCCGCAAAACTCGCGTGATGTCCGAATGTCGCGACATTCTTCCTTTTCAACTGAGTCGATTTTCTTAATACCAGCCTCTCTGAGTAGAACGCGACGCTGTCGCGTTGGCACCGGTTGCAGGAAGTAATAGTTATCTAAATCAACGTCCAAATCCGAGTCACTCTCCTCTTCGTGGCTGTCACTGTCATCACTAGAGTTTTGAGAGGTTTGCGATAGTGTTGTGTTAATCTCTTCGTCCACTACCCCTGACACTTCTGGTAACTGCTCCATTAGTTCATTCTGTTGCTGCTGTCGTAGTTTCATCAGTGCATGCTTGTGCTGCTTCCGTTGCTCAGCTGCATGCTCTCCAAGGGTAAACTTTTTTATCTGAGTATGATGTGCTCCCATCCCAAGAGTAGAACCGCCCTGTATCCGATACCAAAGGACACATGTTAGTACTGTCATGAGTGCTAAAATAAAGTGAACTTGACCTCAAACACGGCACGTTATCTCACCTGAGATGGAACACAAGTAAAGCCTTGAGCACGTGGGAAGTAAAATACGGTGACCCCTTCGAATGCAATGGATCGCTTCTTCTTGGGAGGACAGCTTCCCTGCTCACCTTCGGAGCGTCTTTTCAATAGGCTCCGCGCTGGTGAAGCGTTGAGTTGTGGCACGTGAGGAGCTGCACTATACTCGCCTGAAGCAGTACTACTGGTAGATGTTCCAGCTTCGCTGTCAGCATCGCCATCTACAGAAGTATTCGTGCTCGGAGCACAGTCCGGCGAACTTGCTCTAGTATCATCCCCTCCAGGTAACGATAACTCGTGGTCTTGAACGGGAAAAGACTCACTCCGAAATACTACCTCTTCGCCAAGATCTTTCTCCGACCCTTTCACAGCTCCTTCGGAAATTTCATGCGGGGGTGACGATTGTGTCTCTTCATCCTCTGGAAAATTTCGAGCCAGAGGAACGCTTGGTTCCTTTGTCCTCTCATTGCTACCTTCAACCTCAGCATCATCATCATGCGCTGACGAACTTGGTTCTGAACCATTTGTGATCAGCTCTAGCGATCCATTCTCTCCGTTGTCCTTCGACGAAAGTTTTTCTTCCCCCTCCACAACAATTCCATTTTCTATGGGAACCTTGACAAGAGATTCTTCCTTCACCTCCAAAACTTCTTCCACCGCCCCTTCTTTACAAGTTTCAATCCACGAGCTAGCTTCACTCATGACGACAGTCTTCTAGCGCATTTCCATTATAACTCTCGTCATCATCGTTCTTCAACTTGTACACTCAATATTGATATGAGACTTGCAGGATCAACTCTGCAACTTGTCCTTCACTTCCATATCTCATTTAGCAACCCAGTCAGTTCAAAGAGCTGAAATTACAAAACATAAAGTCAAGTTAGAGGAGCACCTCAACAACTGACACTTTCATCAATTCACAATCTTCTCATCAGACACATTCTTTCCCAACTGTACCAACTGATCAGGCATCCAAAAATATCCTCGTACAAAAAAAACACCACACTTCCCGCCCATCCAATGACAAACTAATCATCACTTAACACATGGACAAATCTCATTCAGTATTCACCAAGCCTATGTGGTGTACACAACTGTTATTTGTCTATTCAATCAACTATGAACTAGAATGGATCGCGTGTAACTCATACGGCAGTACATACTACCGTGTGTTAAAGCACTGCACAGAATTGCTGGGCACAGTCAATGTGTCAAAACAGACTTGTGTTTACTCAAGCTGTGATATAATCTAGCGGAAGATCAGAGTTTAAATGCTCCAGAATGTGTATGCAAACTTATGGTCGTCATTTAACTACCCACCTCTCTCCTATGCCACTGGAGCTGTGCCACTAACCTAACAACAACTAAAAATATTTCAACCTTTCTTCTTCTTCTTCTTCTACCAAATTACATATAAGAGATATGATAATTGCAAAGGACATTCTCAAAGCTTCCGACTAACTTACATACATAAATAAACACGTGTTGAGTATGTCTATGTACACACAATCATACTACTGCAGTCAACAACAACAATCCCTGTGTAATATAGGTAAACGTAAATATAATTTCCACTTTCGCCCACATTCATTCGGCCCAGTGAGCCAAGTACTCACACGACTCTAACCTCTATGTATGTATACAATAGTTACACAAGCAAATGATAATTACTGTTTACTTCTCAACTTGTTGGTGGTGGTATATTTGTTGATAGCGTTTGCGTCCGTGTATTTATATAGT
This sequence comes from Deuterosminthurus bicinctus, assembly GCA_034698825.1. Taxonomy (NCBI): domain Eukaryota; kingdom Metazoa; phylum Arthropoda; class Collembola; order Symphypleona; family Bourletiellidae; genus Deuterosminthurus; species Deuterosminthurus bicinctus. Next base: position 18,413 of record JAQIWI010000321.1, on the reverse strand, counting down.
TATATATATAGTTACACCCACCGTCTTGCTGACGTGAGTACGCACATAACTGGCTTTGATGTGTAAAGGTAACTGAAAATATATTCTATAACATTGACAACTTTCGCCTGGATTTGACCCCTCTCGATCCGTCTTAGGGGTCAATGTGCTTCACATAGCACGTCCATGGTTACTCACAAGTCTCCTAAGTAGTGTTCTGTAGAACAATTCTACAGTTACAATAACTATAGCCTCTCGCTCGCTTTTTTTTTGCACATTGACAGGACAGGAGCCGGACAAGGGTACTTTCACTTCGGTCTTATACACTCACTCACTCAGTCGCTCACTGTCCGGCAATTAAGACCAGCAGCAAGCACTACTGCCGCTGCTACTATGTAGTATGCGCTTTCACTTTCCCGTATAGTCAGTCGTGTTCAGGTGTTCAAAGACACATTCTTCAGACGCTGTTCCAGGCTTAAGTCACGAGGACTGGAGTCCCAATTGCCAACTTACTCCCACATACACGTCCAGTCCAACAATACATGAAATCCACCTCCGCTCTTCTTCTTTATAGCTCTTTCCTTCCCACAGCAACCCTTCTTCCACTGTTTGTGTATATTAAAACTGTCTGTTTTTTTCAGTGCTTTTTTTTAACAACCGATGTGACAATCGATGAGGAGGTGGAGCAATGAGTGAGGGCGGGGGCCCCGATCACATGACGTTTTCAGGCGGGGAATAGGGAATTAATGTTTAGGGCCGCCGGGCTGTCCGTCCATTTCCACCAGGGTCCAATGATCCTGCATATGTGCACATTCTTCACATATATATCTACACACACAGGGCTCACAATGGCTCAAGAAGAGAAGTCTTTTCAGTTTTTCAGTCACTGACTGTGTATGTGAGTGGAATTTGACGAGGCGCTAGGTGGGGCTCTTGGGTCAGCATGTGAATTTGAAGGATCTCAAAATCTATACTCATGTATACACAATACATGTATACTACAAGACGACATGAAAATGAGTCCCCTCATCCTCTCTCTCTCTTGCATTCCTTTTGCCTTTCCTTCCTTCTCTTTTCATTTCTAGACCCATTTTCATTATGATTTTGCCTTCAGGGTCTCTTGCACCACCACCATTCCCTGTCAAACTTTCCAACAAGGCTCAATTTTTGTAGTTTTAGAGCTAAAAACTATGTCGACATGGCGAATTTTTTGGTTTAATTGAGCCCATTTTGAAATTTCTTGCAATTTATTTGTTATGTTGATGATTCAAGTATGAATTATTCTGCAAACAAAAAGAATATTAAATGGGCGAGAATAAATTATTTTTTAATAACAAATGAAAATGGGGTAATATGAACTTGATCAACTTGATGAACAACTTGATGGGAAGGGAGATTTTGGCGCCATTCAAATTTGAATTATGCGCGTGCTGTTCAATTTACAAGCATGTGTGAGCCTTGCGGTGTTCGGGGTTTCGAGGCTTATTTAGTTTTTGTCGAAGAATTGAACATTATTTCAAGAAAGTTGGGTTCAGTTATCATATATCTATGATTTAAAATTAATTTTGAATGGAGAGAACTACTGTATAGAGTTTATTAACTCGGAAGATTATTGCAGTTTTTGTGGAAGTGGAAAGCACGTGGAGGTGTCGCATTGTTGGGCTCTTTTGATTAGGAGAGTGTAACTATTATAGACAGTGGCATTGAAAGACTATTAGTGTTTTTATTAAAAGTTAGAAATTCGTAAGATATGAAGAATTCAATAGGAGTGGAAGTACCTAACCCGGAGGGTTGTCCGATGAACTTGCATGTAGCACATGTAATGTCATTTGATTACGGACCAATTCACTGCTTGAGTCTTAATGATAGTAAGAAGAAATTGGCATTATTCAGGTAATTGTGTGGTTGATTGCATTTTATTTAGTTGTTTGCGACTAGAGAAAGTAAGTTTGGTTTGGTTTTTACAGGGGAGGGGATGCAGCGGCTATTGAAATATGGGACATATCTCACATACCTTTCCTGGAGAAGGTTATACATGACTTGGAAACAATTAATGACAAAGTATCCGTGGAGAGTCTAGTTTGGGCTTGCGATCGTCTTTTTTCATGTGGACTGCATGGGTTCATTCTGGAGCATGATTTGGTGACGAGAAAGATCAAGGTTAGGATTTTTGTCAGTGCTTTGGATTTAATAAGTTGCTCCTGTGGGTTTGAAAAATTATTTTTGATTTTAGAAAAAGTACATGGCAACTTCGGGTCCTGTGTGGAACTTATCAGTGAATCCTGATACAACTCTTCTGGGGGTAAGTGTTTGTGTTGTTTTCGTGAAGCCGCATTGTAAATTGTATCTTGAATTTCATGTGTTCATTGCAGGCTGCAACGGAGGATGGTTTCGTCAACATTTTTGAAATCGTAGAGGATGAGCTTCTATTCCAGAAGGTTCTTGATCGACAGGAAGGTATGTCAATGATTGGCTAAGTATATGTAAACTGATGATGATGTGTACAGAATGTGATGTAATTTGAAATAGGACGGATATTATGTTTGTGTTGGTCGCCATGTGGGAAGTACATAGCGACAGGATCTGTAGACAATGTTCGTGTATGGGATGTGGAAAAGCGTCATGCTATGCAGCGCTTGAGCACGGGACGGTCCAAGAAAAATGAGACGATCGTTTGGAGTGTTCTCATTGTTGATGAACTTACTATTGTGTCTGGAGACTCGAGGTAAATTACTAAGAATTTTTCCTTCTTTTCTATCATTTGCCTCATGTTTTTAATGAATGTTAAATTATTTCAGAGGAATAGTCAGCTTTTGGGATGGTCGACTTGGAGTGCTCATGTTTAAAATATTCACTCATCGAGCAGACATTTTATGTATGTCGCTCGCACCAGATAATGACACCATATACGTGTCAGGTTAGTTCACCATCTTGTCAGCTGGCTCTTTGTTTGGATTCGCTCTAACCATACTCCTATTTCCATCTTAAATTAATCCTATTTTGAAATCTTCTCACAGGTGTAGATCCCGCTGTAGTGCTACTATCCCGTGTGGGCAAAAACGGCGATAGATGGGTCCGATCACATCAAAGGATTATGCACACTAATGATGTTCTATGCCTCGCCACCGTGGGAAAGGAGCTTATATCTGGAGGTATGTTGTGATTAAGTACAATTATCAGCGTTGATCATTAAAATATTTTGTCATTTGTCATCACAGGGGTTGATTGTGACCTAACCGTGAGTATTCCACCCATGGGACCGAATAAACGAATCATCAGAAAGTATCCTCCGCTCCCGAAGAGTCCTAGAATATTCTTGTCGTTAGAATCCAAGCGTGTTTTAGTTCAAGAATCCAGAGGGCTGAGTATTTGGCAACTTCCATCCGTCGACAAAGAGTGCGTGTAATTTTAATTCACGAGCAAGCTAACTTTGTTCCTGACATCCTGACTTAGCGGTAGGAAGAAATTTTAATTCAAGTCATTTTTTCCAATTTCAGAATCGTTAAACTCATCGATTTCAAGAGCCGTGGCAACCAGATAATCAGCTCTTCTTGTATAAGCCCATCCGGAAAATTATTTGCTTACGCAGCCGAGTCCAAGATCACGTGCTTTCGACTCGTGGAATGTGCAGATGGAAAAATAATCCCAGTCAAGCTCAAGAAGGTTTCCTCTTCGGCAAACCAGCGTAAATCAGACGATCTGAGTGTAGATTGGGACAACTTGTTGTGGAGCATTGATTTTATTACTGAAAATTACGTATGTGCCGTGTCTTTGGATGGGTCTGTTTTGCAAATGATCGAAGTACACGAGCATAAAGATTCGTACACGGTTAAGCCAGAAATATACTTAGAAGACTACGTCAATAACAGCGGAGTGAATGTTGTGGCTGTTGGCAATAACGGCAAAGTGGCCATTTCAACAGTAGCTGGCCAGACTTACGTATTGGAGCTTTCCTCCAATTGGACAATCACTGACTGTACTGTATTGCCTGGACACGATTGTCCTGTTGTAACAGTAGAGTTCCATCATTTCCTTCCATATCTGGTGTTGACCTACGCGGACCACACGGCTAGGGTTTACAATTTCGAAACCTCTGAAGTGGTATTCCATGAAGACATTGGTGGTCCAAAAGCCAGACCTGAAGAGCTGCCGAGGAGAAAGAAGGCTAAGAGGAAGTCTGCTGCAATGGATAGTAAAGAAGAGAGAACTGAGGGCGAGGAAGAAGCAGGAAATGCTGTCAAACAAGCTGAAGAATGTAACCAGCCCATAATGCACACGACGTGGTCACCAGATGGATCCAAATTAGTTTTTCAAGAAACAAATAGAATTCACCTGCTAGAGATATGCAAGATGCAGATGAATGGGCTGACTAATAATGAAGAAACGTCGACAGTGAAAAAGTCGAGGAGGGATAGGGGCACTCGGGCGGCGAGTGCTTCGCCTGTTCCAGTTTTCAAGTCAGAGGCATGGACAAGTGATAAGGCTTTATTGTTAACTTCCAAGCTGGAATCCCTCTCACTCAAGCAAAGGTCCCACAATTCGGGAGCTTGTGACAGTGTTGGAGGAAAGACTATCGTGAGTTGGAAAAAGTTGGATTGTGAAAAGTCTTACAAGTATGTTGGATGCGCAAAGTTTTTGAATGAGAATTCGGATCTTTTGGTAGTGGAGGTACAACCAGGGAGTTTGTTATCTAAATTACCGCCTGCATTTGCCAAGAAGCGATTTGGGATGTAAATTTAGTTTTTGTTTTCAAAGAATTACAACTCAATACAAAGAATTACGACTCAATATTTGTTTAGTGAATTCCGACGACGACTTGGAATAAAATGTTGAATTTAAGTGTGGTAGCAGCTGCTTCCTTGTTTTCTTTAACTTATTGGAGCATGAGCATGACTTGCTAGCAAAGCAAGGGCTTGACTATATGCGACTGTCTCCTCGTCCGTCGACTTTCAGAAGTTTTTTCTTCGGCCACCACCATCATCAGTTTACTTGGATGTATCCTGTAGTAGCCATAAGTTTCCTTCTCGAATCGTATCTTTGGAACAAGAGCAGGCGCTGCTATCTTGTATAGATTTAATGATTTTTCCAAGTCATTCGATCTCCAGCCAATCAAGTCTAAGAGACATTAAATTAAGCCTTGAACAGTTTTTGTGAAGGCAGTTGAGAATAATTATTGCAAGTTATTATATTTACATTACATGACGTTGTAATTAGTACCTGATGTTCGTAGAGGTATCGGAGGTGATTTTTTGGGCTGGGCTTTGTCTAGACACTGCTTGCTCAAGTTGTATTTATCCTTCCACGTGCAAATCTATTTGGGAAGTTGGAATGGAAGTTATAATTTACAAGGTGTAATTTGGAGAGAAAAGTGTAAGCTCACTCACATGGTGGAAAGAAGGGCGATAGTCGGGTCGGAGTTGCTCGTCCCACTTCCAATGCCACATTTGCTTGATCTGGAATTCCCTCCGTAGCATGTTTTGCCTGTAATGATGCCATTGGAGTTAACTACAGAGCAATTTCAAAGCTATTACAGTTAAAACTGGCACAAGTTAGAGTACAAGAAGAAAAAATACTAGTGTGGTGCCACCGCATATGTAATTTAGATTTGTGCCAATGTTATGGGAAACATTCGTTTAGAACATTTACCATCGTAAGTCGATGATGGCTGGTGAAATTTGAGCCAGATGAGCTCCACTTCCGGGGCTTCTTTTAGGAGCGGTCTCGGGTTTTTGCATTCCCAACGTCGTTCTTCCCCAACTTACCCAGTTGGGAACTATTCACAAGCTTTTATGTCTCCTTTGAGAATACCAATTATGCAAATTTACACATCACCTAAGATGAGGTCTCTTACTCTGAAAAACTTATCGGACGTCTAGTCAGTACGACGACAACACCACCCCTTTATTTTCTCTCTAGACCCATTCTGTGTTCCGATGGAAATTTTCCAAAGTGGTTGTGTGAATTCTTATGAGAGGTATAGAGCGTCCCTTTATTAAGTACGTACTTTCCTTTCAATGACAGCCGGTGTAAAGGACCTTTAATGTGCGTGATTAATAAGATGCGCAAACTTTCCCAACTCTCTCACAACATGAGGCCAATGAATGGGGGAGATTGAAAAGCCTATGGTTTGTGTACATATGAAGGAATCTCGGTCGGAGTCTCTCGTTTGATCAATGTAATGACCAGCTGGATTTCAATGGATGAGTATCCCATGGCCCATGGCCTACAAGTTGTGGGAGAATTCGTGGTCGTACCACCACGACTACCGCCTTGATGAGCACAAAGGGCGGATTTGTTAGCGGTATGAAGGGTGGTGCGGGTAGCTGGACGCTGCTGAAACGGAAAGATGAAGAATGATAAGGATACTGCAAACGTTCCGCAATTTCTGACTCGAGTCGTAGGTATACCATTTAATTTCTCTTTATCGTACATAAAGTTATTGTTCACGTAGTATATATAATTATATATATATATATTTATATAATAATCTATTTAGTGCAATGAAATGCAGTCGGGCAGATTATGTAACACCGCATCATCATCAATCATCACATAGTAGTAGTACAATAATAGTTATATATATATAATAATATAACACTAATGATAATTTATTATTTTTACTCAAATAATAATTATATATAATAATGTAACAATAATAATGCAATAATACTTGTATCCATAACCATAATCCAACTCATTTTTTATCTGAACGGTATAGTAAAGTAACAACAAATAGCAAAAATGGGCCATCACAAGCAGCGGCTATGCGGCTCCTAGTCTATGTATACAGACGTCATCTCCGAAAAGAATCTTCCTCTGCATCAAAGACAAGGAGAGCGCAAAACCGATTTTTTTAGAGCCTTCGTCCACTTGCTAATCACTTCCCACAAAGCTCGTCGTTGAAAGACTCGACTGGCAGCATCAGAGAGAACATGGAAAAAACAAACGGCACCTTTTACAATAACTATCCCCCCCCCCCGCCTTCTCTCTTCATTTATAAACCCATCCTCCATTTCTAGGCTTCTTCTTTCTATACACCTCTCACAACACTCGTTCATCCTCATCTCAGACTGTCGATCCTATCGCATCATCATCATTATCATCATTTCATCATCATCATCTTTCTAAAAGTCAAATATAATTCATTCATGTCCTCATCTACTATACTACAAGTATTATCATCATACAGTACAGTTTCCAGATTTTTTATGCCCATTTACAATGTCACATGTATAGAGTGTATAGTTGTAGAAATTTTGTGAGTGAAATAATGTAAAGGGCAAGGGATGATGTCGTCTGATTATACAAGAAAGGGATCATCATGTTGATTTTTCACACTTACTCAAGAGTCTATGATTATTACAACAAAATAATCTTCCCATCCGCCGCCATCACATCATCACTTGAATACATACGATCACCAGCATTATATCATCATCACTACACTATATATGTCCTCAATATTATCATCCTCTCTTACAACTTTTCATCTCAAGTCTTCTCATCACTTCTGGCTTCCTTTCACGAACATCCTTCCCTTCTTCTCTCTCGCTCTCTCTAACACATATCATCTTCTTCATGACAATTTTTTTCAATCTTTTAGTTCTCCCTCTCTCACACACTTTCTCTCTATCTGTTCATGATTTCATCCCAAAGGACGGTTCAAAAATTGACGAATCTTCGAAATATATAGAGAAAGTAGTATAGTAGTAGCAGTAGTAGAAGTAGTAGTAATAGTAGTAGAAGTAATGTGTTATGTGTGTGTGTTATATGTGGTATCATAGACAGGCAGTCACGGCAATAAAGGTAATATATGTGTGTTAGTTAAATGTGCTCTATTAGCAAACATTCAAATTCATAATACGTAGTTTCTCTCCCCATTTCTCTCATGCTTTCTCGCTCTCCTTCGGGCACCGTTTTAAAGACAGTCAGTACAAAGTTCCCAAAATCTTCCAGTCGTGGCATCGTATAAAAACAACTTTCTCTCCCACACTCTCTTTGGCGTCATCTCTCTCACAGTGACCCCGCATACACAGGCAGACAATATGTAATGTATTACAACTAATCATTCTCATTAAATTGACTCCGTCCAGCTTCACTGTCAACTCCATATCGTCATCATCATCATCACCACCATCATCAGTGCTCTGTCCATACATATAAATTAACAGCACTAATACATATACCACTCTAATCTCCTGCAAGAAATTGTCATATCTTCACCATCTCTCTGTCTATCTGCTCCCTTCCCTCTACCACTGGAACCTTGCGTACATAATTTATAACATGTGCGGCGTTGTCAAAACTTAAACACCAAGTATCATCATCATCACTATTATTATTATAGTAGGTAGTCCTAATCAGCTAGCTGACAAATATCCTCTGTTACCATCTTCGTCATCACCATCATCATCATCATTACCATCATCATCGCCGTCCAGAGTTGAATTCTATTATTACTGATGGATGCGCAAAGGTTAATGGGTTCATCAGTTCAGTCATCAAAAGCCTGTCAAGTTGTTCAAGTAAAATGGATGTGTGTGTGAGTATGTGTACATTTGATTTTTAATTGTGAGAACCTTGAAAGTGGATGCAAGGAGATATTATTATACACATACTAACCACGTTCATGGCTTCCGTCCTACTACACGCCGCCGCAGTAATCAGTACATATTCTTGGAGTATTTTCTACATCATTACACACACATAGTAAGTTTTGTGGACAAGAGGAAGAGATTTTACAGACTTGACGACGACGACGATGATGACGGGGACGACAATTAAAACGACGCCTGCTTTCTTTTTTTTCTTCCTTTGTTCCATTCCCCTGTCTCCAAGCGCGTGCGATCATGGTGTCTTCCTGTAGGTTATTCTCACACATTATTGTTGTTGCTGTTATTATGGTTATTAGGATTAGTATTGGTGTGTGTAGGTTATCAAGGATTGATTTTTTTAGTTACCCTAGAGCTGATTGGGGTACGGCTAAATCTTAGCATATACAGTTATATCTGCCTGCATATATCATCAGTGTGTACGTAAGGCTCTTCTACTTTGAGCCATAAAAATATAGGAGAATAACACATAACACATTGTTTGATCATGTTTCCTTTTTTTCTTATAACAATAATAATATAATTAATATAAGGTATAATATATGCATACGTGTCTATGCAGTAATATAATAATAATAATAATAGTTTAATAATCATATATGCTTAACTCAAAGGCTCACATCCACTTGTATTATCGAAACGTATATCCTGCTCGGGCTGTAAATCCTTTGGGTCACTATTTAGGTCCTCCAGTCTACATTGAATATCACCACATTGCTCTCGTATTCTAGGTCGTGTCCCTCCATTACTGTTATTATTATTTACAGAACACAATTTGTCTTGTCCATATCCTTCCCATGCTGATTCGAGCACTCTGCTGCTACTATTAGTACTACTACTCCCTTCCCTAGCCGATGTGGAACCTGAGGTTACACTGTAACTCGTCATCAGATTTTCACAATTTGTGCTCGAGGAGGGGGAAGAGGATGAGGTCGTTGCGGAATCACTGGCACACATTCGGGATCGACTACTAATATTGTCAGATAGGTCGCCTTCGACAGTCTGTACAGCCACCTCCGCGGGTACAGGCGGCATGGACGCTCGCGAGTCCGTGAGAGGCGACGAGGACGACGACCATGATTTGGATGGTGGTGAGGCGGAGGGCTGCCATGATACTCTACATGTCCGTGTTCTAACAGTTGAATCCGAACCACTAGAATCACTATCATTCTCTTCTGCAATTGAAGAGGAAGAAGAAGAAGACATTGCGGGTAGCTGTTGTTGGCTTTCAGGTGGTTGCTGGGGAGGGAGACGGGCGTGCGACGACGATGATGATGAACTTGATGATGATGATGATGCGCTACTTTGCCATGAGGCGGTTGCCATTGACGACGACGGCCGGGGTTCCGGCTGATTACTTAACAGACGGCTGTGTGCACTCTGCTGCTGATGTTTCCCCTCCTCTCGTATCCTGTTGTTACCACAATAAGCCTTCGAACTTTGTAATAAACAAGATTTGGCCTCATCCATTACTTTAGCTGATACAGCTGAATGTGGAGAATCATTGGTACGAACTGTCCATGCGCTTGAGTCTGAACAGCTTGCACTTAAATAAACTTTCTCGGAAAAGGCGTTTTGTATCCTTCCTCCCAGACTGGAAAGCATCCCACTGGGTGAGCCAGACAATGACAAAGACGTAGATGACGATGATGTTGAAGATGATGGAGAAGAATTGGTAGTAGTCATAACAGCCGGAGAGTGGATTACACCGATGACTCCACAAACAGAAGTCAACAAGGAGGATGATGATGATGAGGGGGACAGTCGTGCAGGAGGAGTAGCAGCAGCCGTCGTGGGTGCTTGAGAAGATAAACTTTTGTGCTTACATGAAGAATTATTATTATGATTGGCCGCGGATGAAGCGGAGGAATTTTTCGAATTGGATGGGTGTGAATGCCTCTGATGATGATGACGAGTTCGATTGTGCGACGGCGGTGATTTCCCGGATCGATTCCAATGTAAACCCCAACCGCTCAACTGCCCTGTCGAGCTACTCTTTGGCCTAGGTTGACTTGAACTGGAAGAACATGAGTTAGATTTTGCTACAGTAGGATTAGAATCTCTCCAATCAGGTGAGTCCCAAACTGTTTTGTTCGGAGGCGCTTGTATATATCCCCTAGTGATTTCTCGATTCTGTCAAAAATCATAAGCCAACTTAGCATTCGTCCGCAAATCCCTCATAAGTATAGTTCCACCTCAAACCTTCCCAATATTACTTACCGGGTCATAATTTCGAGTCTGTGGTTGTGGTGGCGGTGGTGCTGTCCGATAAAGCTCCTCGCCATCCGGCATAGAAACACTCACAGGCAGATTCAGGAGGGTGTCTTGGGCCACCGAACGGGACCGAACCAGTCGGTCCCTTTCCACAGCCAAGGCCCTGGCCTCACGGGATTGTGATTTACTAGGTTCGGGTGGAATCCATTCTTCAGGTTCTCTGGCCATAAAACCTTTTTCCACCGGTACGAAGACCACCTTGGAAAATCAAATGAAACACGGTCACAATCAATGTCCACATCCCTCCCCGACTCACTCATCCATGTCCTCTCTGCATACATGTCTCCTTATTCTATATTGGAATTTTGCGGGGGAACGTGAGCAGAATATCTTCATGGTCCTAATAATGACGCCAGAATTCCTATCTTTTGTACCAGGACTAACCATCCACTCCTTCACACTTGACTTTCACATAGTAACAGCAACAATACTCAAGGCTGCTAGCGCAATAAGGCATATAACACATTTACACATAGTGAGAAATTGAGTTCCTAAAATGCTCCGCATATGATCCACAGGCTTCCTTTTTGCGCAACTATTGCACTTTTTTGCATATTCCGAATAGCAAGCTCGCAGCGATGCATAGACATAGTACGAGAGTTGGAAAAAACATTCCCCGTGTCCTCATTCCTGTAGACTAGGAGGTGGTGGTGGTGACTGTTCTTTACTACACCGAGCACATACTCACACACATGGATCCAGTACCATAAGACAAAGACTCTTCTATAGCGCATTTCCCACACAAGCCTTTCGTCCCCTATTCCATTCAGTAAGCGCTAAAAAGTCCCACATGTTCCGAAGTGTCTCGAAAAGTTGGGAATGTCTTATGAGGGTATCTTATATTAAATGATTTCATGAGCATACCGGAGGATCGGAAGTAGCGGGTAGAGTCGTATTGCCAGTTGTTGCAGTTGATGCATTTGAGTACGAGGATATGGCCGTCGAAATTGAGGCTTGAAGATGTTTTTGATGATGAGAGGAAAGCGAAAGGGCGGCGGGGCCTATAGTACTGATAGTTGCAGACGAAGAAGAAGAAGAAGAGGAAGAAGTGTGACTACTAGTGGCAGTCCCTATCAAGACTTCTGTGTCTGGTGACGATGACGAGGACGACAGCGACGGTGATGATGTTGAGGGTGATGATGAAGAAGTTGATAGAGACGATGTAGCGGGAGTAGCTGGTCCCGCAGGACGAGCAGCCAACGCCAGTTTCACGAACTGGTCAAAGCCACCAGTGGCGATGACAAGCTAGAGTGCCGAATAATTTGGCTCATCCCCAACTTCACTCCCCGTCTTTTCTAAAGGAAAACAGAATCAGAGAACAAAAATTGTAAATACATTTCATTTCAATAACAATCAAATGCTAATCATAATAACAATAATTCTTCCCGACACCCCAAACTCTTTTCATCTGCTCGCTCACCAAACGCAATTATTGTCAGTCCCTTTGGTATTCCACCTCTCTCTTTCTCTCTATAAACTGACTACCTTCTGTAATACACACAGTCCTACCAAACTACACAGAAGTCACTCTAACCCAATAATCTCTCTCTCTCTCTCTCTGTTATTCTATACCCATAGACCTTTGACTTGTTAAACTTTCATTATACCAGCACAATGAGTTTAATACCAAGATTCTCTCCTCTTTTTCAACAAACTTTTCCTCAGCTTCCACAGGAAGCCGACGCTGACGCAAATGATGGTGAATTTCGTCCAGTATAATAACCTAATCTCCTTACGACACGGTGAAAAAGGAACGCAGTAAGTATTTCATTGTGTGTGGACAACTAGCAAGAGACAGTCTAACAGACGAGTTAGAAGTCGCGGCATCATCATTATAATCAACAACAACACATGGCATAGAGTCACACACACACACACACTCTACAAAAGTAGGTAAAGCTTTGGAGGTCGACGAGAAAAAGAAGTCAGGATAAATCATTATAGTACTAATGCGCACTGACGTGCATACACACCACACATCCTGAATGCAACAAGGTGCATATTGCAGTAGGAAATGAAACTATAGTTCTCACAGGAACACAGTGAAGACCGACTACAAAAGGAAAAAATTAGCCCACGACAAGGTACTAGTCAAGCCCCAACGTTCCATGAAAATAAATACAATCCCACACACACACACACATGCACACACACATGCATACACGCTTGCATGCACAACAACTGCACTGTGAGTTTATCAAGTGCCAACAATATTCTGCATGCAGTGCAAGTGAAGCACACATAAGTATTGCAATGCCTGTTGCACATGCTGCTGCTGCCCCTGCCACCCCTTCTTCCTTTTGGTATACTTTTAACAACCAAGAGCATGTGGACACACACTTGTGTGCTGCATACACCATTGTTATGCAAGCTATTTTCTGTATGTTTGCTCCTAGTTTTCGCATAGTAGACCCGAATGTTTGACGCTTCAACTATTCTCACAGACATACTTATTTTCCGAGGTGCGTGTTGAATGTAACCTTGATCAAGATGAGACAAATTATGTCGTCCTGTGGGATTGCCGGGAAAACTCTAAGTCATATTCCAGCAACTATATACTCGTCCTCAAGGGAACCCTTCTGAGATATCATAATAATTACCTCCTCAGCTTGTGTACATATGTATGGAAACTACTCACTATTATCTTCCACTCTGCACTGAGTATGGAACACAACTGCATGAGATTCGGCATCTTTATGCACGAAAATATACATACCCTCGGCGGGTATGTATATTGTAGACTAGCAAGGAGCACAGGGAGCCGCCTAACCCCTATCGCTTCCTCTCCTTTTCTATACTCGAACGTCGACTGCTTTAAATTCCGCACTATTATCATTCCAGATTTTGCTCATTTGAAGCGCTGGAAATCGAGCAGCTATTCACTCGGGTGCAGCATAAAAAGGAACGACTTGGGTGTTTTTTAAGTGGACTGGGAAAAATCGGTCTCTTCACTCATGATTTGCCCGCATGTGCGCATACTTGGCTCCCTCAGCTGCATCCAAGCAAAAATCTCTACAGTTCCACTGTACTTGCTATTCTTCTCCTATACGACCCACTTGAGACCCTCTACAACTCTCCGATTCACTATAAACTGAACCTCCACTTTTCTCCAGCTTTCTTTTCATCCTTGTAACATTCTCACTCCTCTTTCTTTTCCATTCACACAGCTTCTGGTTGACCGGTAAGACCTGGAGGGGATACAATTCCATGTATTTTATATGCGCCCACTGTCGTCCAACATCTCCGCTCCTTTTTTCCCCACATCCGATTCCATTTAGCCGGGATCATCTGACGGAATCCAATGACATTGGTATACACTGATTGCCATTCCGGCATTGTATGTGCATGCCTCAACTCCCAAATCCATGGTGTGCTCAATGGTTTTTCGCCTTTCTTCTTGTGCAACCAGTCGATTGAGTCAGCCTGTCCCTGGCAACACTGCACCCCTTGACGATCTTAGTTGTGCATGCCTGAATTTTTTCCATATCTTTTCGTCCTCCTTTCTTCCGTGCTGGATTCCCTTTTCTCTCAATTCTCTTTCTCCCTTTCATCCTAACTTGCTACAGGTCTTCCTTTACCATTGATACGCTGCGAGATCAGTGTACGTAATAGCTCCATGATTGTTCAAGTGTACTTGTCTTGGGTTGCATGTACGTGTGTGTGTTTGTGTGCGTGTAATGTGAATGAGATTGGATCGCCTGCCTGATGATATTTCCATGTGTACTCAACAACTCTCATGTGTCACGTGAGGTATGCCGGCAGCAGCTGTAATAATCATGTGTCTTTTGTACACATATATAGCAGCATACCAACATCGGTCGTCTGGGATGCTATCAACAAGTAGTGGCGGTGGCCTAGACGGATTATTATCATGAGCTCACCACGTCCAGACTCCTCTTAATGGTGTGCATAAAACGCCCTTGGAAATTTTCCCCATTAAGTCAGTGACCAGCAACGGACGGTGGATGATGATGATGTTGATGATGATAGGATTACGATGTTGTTAGGGAAAGTTGCTAAGTATTTTTCCTGTCAGGTGCAACAACAAACGTCTGCTTGCCGGCTCAATGCACTCCACCACTGCCGCAGTGTACCATGACACATGAATCCATGCAATCAACTCAGTCTCCAGCTGAGATTTTCCGTGACAACGAATCATTGAGGATTCTAAAGAAATGCTAGTGATGGTGGGCCGGGCGGGTGGAAAATATATGTTTGCTTTATCTGGAAAAATGGCGAGAGAGTGAGACTGAGAGAGAGAGAGAGAACTCAAATAATCCCTTTCATCCACGTCTCATGTTCTGCCGAGAGCATGAAGACGACGAATAGTCCAAGAAAGAGAGAAAGCTATTCTATGCTGTTTCTGCAGATAAGAAATACACCAGGGTTTCCGAAGCCTTATCTAACTTGTGATAATTTAACATGCTCACCAAGTATTACTGACAGCTGTGGGAATAGACCCACAAGTCAGGAAACATTACTCCGTAGATTTTTTTTCAGAAAAATTTCCCTCTCCTCCACATTCATAGCCCTCGATGCCCCACGTAACAATGGCACATGGTAATGCTAAGATACCCATTAACCTTCAGAGAGCTTTGTAGAGAAAGAGAAGACTATTGGTCATGAGAACGTAGTACTACGTATGTATATAGTATAATATTATATACATGTGGATGTCGGACAACACGCTGGGTTGGAAGAATCAGGGGAAAATTGCATAAAAATCACAGACACCGGAATAAATTTATTACCTCACCACGATGCCCGCCTGAGCTCCCTATACTAGAACCCTGACTGGAACAACGTACTCCAGCATCACCACTGCAGGTCCTACTCCTACTACTCCTGTGCTATGCAATTGTAGCCATGGATCGAAGATCCTAGACATATCACCATCAGCACCACCGCCGGAGGAGTGAACCATAACCATTTTGGTCCATGGCTCAGCTCGTTTCACTTCTGCTGCTGGCGGTAGTAACCATGCCTGTAGTAGCGTGTGGTTTGTGAGAAGCCACGGATTTAATAGGAGCACCATAGCAGCATACACTACCCTAGACCACGTCTACTCACTTCTGTGTGTCTGGTTTTCCTCCAAACTACACAAACTACACAACCTTTCCGAATGGGGACTACGATCCAGGTAGACGAGAAGACGTGAGTGAGCCAGAGCAGTTTATGTACACATTATTGATCTGGCGGGTCTGGTTCTTAATGAAGCAAGCGAGCCCTAAGAACCCACTGCTTTTTCATGACATTGTTGTGAGATGAACAAGCTGCGGGCACACGGAGTGAGACAAAACTTTAATACATATCTTGGCCATGCTACGTTAGTTTTCTCGGGGTTATGCTTAATTTTCTACACCCACCACTAACAATTTCATTTCGACTCAAGCTCCTCGTAGCCAACTCGTACATCGTTCAAAATACCGCCGGCGAGGGGTAATACACGCACTACCTTCGGAATTACAAAGAGACTTCGCTTCCCATCAACTTCCCCGAAACACGGCAGATTATATTATGCTATGCACATACACAGACACACACACACACACATCCCAATACACCCAACTCCAAGTATCATTTCCAATACGGCCTCCAATCCTTCTTTTATGACTGTCTGCAATGCTCTCAAGACTATAGTAAACTCCCGAGCTCCAACTCACTGTACGTGCTCGGTCCACCTCCCGTAAGGCAATAATCCCCGAATGTTTCACGTCAAGGTGGTGAATTAGGGGACATTTGTCATTTCTACTCCCACACTCGGTTTTTTGTCGTAGGGACGTGCAATGAGAGCATGCGGTTTATGCCATTCCATTAATGTATATACACATAGATGTGTCTCTCATTAATTATTCACTGCTACAAAAGTATTTCGCCAGAAAGGACCGTATATACGAGTGGATAGCTCTTTACTTCCGTTTTCTTCCCACAAACCTTGTTTGCTTACGACACACACCACACACATATATATATATACAACAGAAGACGGCAAATTGTGAGGATTTTCAGCATGAAAAGGGAGGACTCAGGCTACATGCAACAATTATATTCACATGGGACTAGCAGTTGAGCTTAGAAAAGGCATAAATGCACAGTCAATGTGTGCAATGTCAACAGTGGACTGTACACATGCCGTGTGAGAATAGACCGGGCGAAGTAGCAAGTAAACTAGCAGTAAGCATGGAGGAATACACACAACAAAGCTCTTCTCTGTGCTATTGATATTTGTGCAATAGTATAGAGGGATTCCAGCAAAACTTATTTATCAACTACTGAAGGTGTGCGCGCATGATATATTACGTGAGCGTATATAGTAGTATCTGCTGCAGCCTTGAGGGTTCTTATGGTGCTACAGCTGTACGTGAATGTGCATTCTGTCCCATCACGAGGACATTACCATACCATCTATAATAATCTTTGGCTCCTCTCTAATGGTCATAAGGTTTCAATTTTCTCTGCCAATATGCACTATTGCATTCAGCGCACACATGCGCCACCAAGCATTACCATAATTATTTACCTTCAGATCATTTCTTCGTCTTCTCCTCCACATACATTCACAAACAAACACACACACACAGTTAAACTTACTACGTTGTACTCCCTAATGCAACATTGCTACGAGGACGATGGTGATGACGACGACGACGACTGCTGACGCCGCCGTCGCTGCTGTTCCTTGTTGTTATAATATAATGATGGTGATGCCAGTAGTTGTAGTAGTGAGTTGCAGACTAACTTTTGTTTCAACTTCAATTGTAAGGAGTCCCTCCTTTAATGCATCGTGCTGTCGGAAGACTTGCAGCGTTTCAAACTAGGCAGAGATTTGAGACTCTGGAGAATCTGCACAAGTGTTGAAGACCACTGTAATAATAAAGTCTCTCCAAATATGCATCATTGTTATTAGTTTCCTCTCAGTCAGTCAGTCCTTTTCAGCCCGCCATCTCCGACATGCACAAAACTTTACGAATTTTCACAAGGTGCACGAGCACATGAAAGCACGTTTCCTCTGGTGCATAACCATGTACACGTATAGCTAGCTACACATGGTATGCAAGGAGAGCGACGTCTTTTTCTTCTTCAAATCCTTATAGTAGTCATGTATATAGCCATAGAGAGAGAGAGAGACGTGTTTGTATTCCAAGACTATGTGCACTACTCAGGCTATGTAATTGCATGTAGTGTGGACGAGTTCTTATAGTTCATATCATGGGATGAATGATCCAAAACTGGCTACGAAACTGCATGCACACTCAAATTACGCATCTCTCTCACTCCCTCATACTCAAGGAACATTATTAGATGTATCTGCAGGAGTGATGAGGAAGAAGACGAGGAGACAAGCTGTAAGGAGAACTTTTGAGCACTGCGAATAGCAAGAAAAAGAGTGAAAGATAGCGTGTGCACATAGTAAGCCAACGCACAGACATTATACGAACTCTCCTACTATTCCAAGTCTAAAGAAGAGCTGGTGTGTGTGTGTGTGTGTGTGTGTGTGTGTATGTCGAAATCAAGATGCTGCATCCCATTTCAAAACCAAGCTTGAAC